>CABHPQ010163323.1:0-32356 GCA_902168405.1 Peromyscus aztecus | reverse complement strand
AGAAGAATCAGTGAAGACAAATGAACAAGAAGATTTCATGTCTGAAGTGTATTGTCCCAAACTTCTGCATAGCACTAGGCAATATGTTTGGGCAACCATGGAAATACTCTGCTCAATGTCCACACTGTCTAATAATAATGTACATGGTATAGTTTCCTTTAGCTAGTCTTCACAAAAAATGTCTTTTTATTTCCACCATTTAATTTGAAGTAGTCTATGTCTTTAAAATGTAAGGCATTTTTGTAAGTGGCATAGAGTTGATTCTTACTATTTTTAAATGGAAATGTTTGATTTGTCACTGCCATGTTTTGATCAATTGCATTTAATGTCATTTTAATAGAACCAGCTCAATGGTTTATATATGTGTCCTCCAGAAACATAACTTAAAGGCCTGGTCCACACTTTTGTTTTTAACATATTGGGGTATAGTAAAATGTTAAAGAGAAGAAGATGCCTGATTGGATCTCTTCTGGTAATGGAAGTTTGGCTTTAAAAATATTATTTGAATTGTGGACCTTCTTTGTCTGTCTGCTTCCTGCTGGCAGTAGAATCAGATGCTTCTCCATCACACACTTGCTAGGATGGGCTGCTTACTACAGGCCAAAATGCACAGCTGAACAATAATGTCTTACAACCTCAATATTTGTGTAAGGATGCCATTCTGCATTTTAAGTTAAATGACTCAGATATCTTGTGATGAGAATGTAAATCTAACACAACAAAAAAATAAATCAACAATCTAAAGCTTATATCATATTATGTTTATTTTTTCCTTTACTGTTTTCCTAATTTCACTTTTAAATTCTTTTTTTGATGATCTTACTTATGTCATTTCACTTTATTGGCTTAGCAGTACTAGCTTACTTTTATATTTTTACACTTTAGGTGTTTTCTCTAGGCAGCCTGCCTAGTACTATGGGCACAATGAAAGCATTCCATCAGCATGGAGCATTTATTTCTTTAAGTTCTTTGACCAAACTGTATAGTATCTTCAGCAATAGGTTCTTCCCTTAAAGGTCTGGTGGGCCTGTTGACAAGCCGATCTAGCTGAATTGGTGAGCTAAATGTTCACTACAAGACTCTGTCTTAAAAAATGATGAAGACATATCGAGGAATATATCCAAAATTGACCTCTGACCTCAGCATATACCCACCAATTCATATAAGTGCATATACACTTCTCTCTCTCTCTCTCTCTCTCTCTCTCTCTCTCTCTCTCTCTCTCTGTCTTACTCAGACACACATATACACACTACCACTACTACTACTACTACCACTACTACTACCACCACAACCACAACCACTACCAAATAAGTCCTTCAAAGTTTCAACAATATATTGGTTACAAGGGATTAGGAATCATGTTCCTTGCAGAAACCATAAACTATTAAACAGAAAGCCAAGGATTGGTGTTGGATACCTCCCTTCAAATTGTTGGTGTGAGGAATCCAAGATATCCCCCAACAATGCATGCTGTTCTGTTTGTCTTGTCTTCATGTTGAATGTTTGCTAATGATAAATAGCATTACTGTTCCAAAGGACATTGATTTGACTTCAATTCCTTCTTTGGGCCCCAAAACACCAGAGTAAAAACAGAATAGAGAAGACTTAATAACATAACTAGGATTGCAATATGAATTTCTCTAGTCCTCAGCAAACACAACATGAAGGAACTGCATGTAATCCATCCATTATTATTTTCCTAAGCTCTGTGTCCTCATGTGACAGTGACATTGTGATAACTGGTCAGATGTGTTCTGCCCTTCTGATAACTTCAGCCCTACTCTCAGTCTGCTTTGCTCTTCCCCTCCAAACAATTGCTCTGTTTTATTCTGTGGATTGAAGTGTTAAATAATTCTAGAATATAGTCAATTAGGAACTACAATGTAATTAGTTTCCGTTGGCCAAAGGAATTGCATTTTATTTTACAGTTCTATTGGAAATTAATCGTATGGTTACTGCTTAGACAGCAATGCCTTTTGGTATGACTTTCAATTCATTGCAAAAAGAAGTATAATGGTTGAGACCTTAGTCAACAGCAACAATGACACAATCTTTATGGTTTTTTAAATAATAACAATCTTTTTGAAATATATGTAAATTTAATCTCCAAAATTTGGTCAAATAAGAAACAGACTTAAATGTAGTTTTGTGGAAAAACACACTAAATTATTTCTTTCTTGGAAAAGATAATTTCTATATAAAAAAGTAGAACATTTCAACTGAGCTCCAGTGCTCCCCATCACCAAAAAAATTAAAAATGCATTTGTTCTATTTTTATAAAAAAACTATTTTAAAATAACTTTGAACTGTGTTTTGAGTTAGTAATCATGTTTCCAGTACAGTGCTTTTTCTCTTTATTAGTTTCTGACTGGGAAAAGTGGGAGGTATCTAATTCTAGCATAAGCAGCTTTAAAATTCCTGCTGAGTTTCATGAATAACCAAGAAAGGAACATAAGACATTCAAGTTGACTTCATGCTAACAATGAATAGTTGGTAAAGTACTAAAGCCTCAAGGCAGAAATCAAACAATTTTAATGATTGACACCTTTTTCTTAGAACAGTTTTTGACACAGAGGGGAAAAAAGCTGTAAGTGTTCTTCCTATTCTGTATTTAAATACTTATAATTACTATTATAAATATATTCAAAGTATGTCTTATTTAAAAGAAGTAAGAGGAATAGGAAGGAAATGGTAGTAATATATTCTAAAGTATTATGATAATAGACACTCTAGTTTGATTTTAAGAAAATTTGATATAGTGCTCTAAAATTAATAAGGAGACATATACATTATTTTATGGAAGAGAATGTTTCCTGGGTCTAGTGTGGCAAATAAACTTAGTTAATATTTTTAAAATAAAATAGAAAATAAGTCTGTGGAGATGGCTCTGTGGGTAAATTGTTTTCTGTGCAAGTGTGAGGATCAGAGCTGACATAGGGCTGATATGGTCGTACATGTCTGTAACTCCAATGTTTCTACACTATAAGGAGATGCAGAGACAGGAGGCTACTTATAAGCACCTGGCCAGCAACCTTTGTGTGGACAAGCAAGAAGCAACTTCATCACCAAGCAGGCTATAAGACCAGGACCAACATCTAAGGTTGAGCTGTCCTCCACATGCATGCTGAGGCACATGCAGGCGTACACTCACCACACACACACACACACACACACACACACACACAACATTATCATGAGTACATACAAATGAAGACACTTAAAACAATAAAATAAATAAACATTAAAAGTAAAAATTAAAATAAATTAGATTTTACAGTAATGTATATTTTTGAAAACTGGCTAATAAATTAATTCCTAAAAGCACTCCCTCCTGAGTGCTGGGATTACAGGCGTGTGCCACTACCGCCCAGCTTAAAGGTTCTTTAAAGTAAAACACAGGCAACAAAATCAATAAGTAAATACAGAAACAACCAATGCTATCTTTTGAATATGAGTATAGTTCCTCAACTGTCCATTGTTAATAAAGGTGTTGCTGCAAGGTGGGAGCTTTAGAATGTTATGAAAACATTTGGAAAGTGAGGCTGTGGGAATCGTGGGAATGTTATGGGAATATGTCCTCAGAAGTGTTAACGGAACCAGGCTCTTTCTTAACCTTCCAATTGGTGATGTAAGTTATTTCATACATAGGTTCTCTCTCCAGGATATATCACCATCTCTTACCACTCCAGATATCAAAATAGAATGCCGAGCTACAACCTAAACTTTACATTTCAACCACCAAAATCGTCAAATAAATAAACATATATCTTTAAGTTATGCTAGCTCAGGTATTTTGTGGCAATAATGTAAAGCTGACAAACACCTCAAAGAGATGTCAACACTGCATTTAAAAATGAATGGAAGGAAACTGATAGTGCCAGAATCCACAAGAATCCACAAAAGCTGTGCTGCAGATGGAGTTTCAGCATAGCCTGTAATATAAAATGAGGCCCAGATTCAAACAAAATGGAACAGAGCATTAAAGGACTCTATAGGCAAATGATTAAAATTTACGAATACATTTAGATAACCTAATGGATCTAAAGCCTATGTCTAAAAATGAATTGCTTTACTATATATACCACAGAACAAATATAGTTAGATAAGAATTCTGTTTTAGGAAATAATAAGAAAGACTTAATGAGAAAATTAAAATGTGAATGAAATTATAGTTTTTTTATTAAGTAACTTAAGTATAGTATACATTTATCAATGAATTCAAGACATTTGCATTTCACTTTTATCAAAAAATAATTTTCATTAAATTTCAAATCAAAAAATTATTACTCTATGTAAAGTCTCAAATATTGGCTATAAAGATCTGTAGTGGTTAACACTATAGAGGAGTTATTGTTGAGGGCGAACAAGTAGAGAGAGTTATCAGAAAATTTTATTAAGTATATTAATCAAGAGAATGCAATGTTTGAACTCCATAAGTGAGCAAGCCACTGATCCACTGACACAAGAATTTTGATATGACAGTACAGAGAGTGCAGATATTAAAATCCAAATGAAAAATATTAAAACTACATATATGAATAGAGGTGAATTATTTGTTCATTGAAAAAAATTGTAAAAATCTATTAAAACCTTGTGGAATTGCAAGGAACTGAAATTATGAAAAATATGTTACCATTTTAAGAAAATATTAAAGTGTTAAAAATTATTTTATTTTATTTATCATTATTATCATCATCATCTTGAGTGTGTGTGTGAGTATGTGTGCATGTGCACTTCTGTGTGTGTGTGTGTGTGCGTGTGCGTGCGTGCGTGCGTGCGTGTGTGTGTGTGTGTGTGTGCATGTGTGCAGGTACATGCATGCCATGGTGAACATTTTGAGGTCAGAAAACAATTTTTGGAAGTCGTTTTTCTCTATCCACTCTGTATTGTGGGAACTGAAGTCAGACAAAAGCTTTAACCTACAAAATCATCTATTCTAACCAGCCATATAAGAGAATATATTTATGATACTAGCATGGGAAAATACTTATTGAGGCATATACACAAAATATAGTAAATTATTTTTGTTTACTTTTTCAATTGATGACACAATGAAATGATAAAATGGCGCACTGAAAAATAAGTGCTAATAAAATAAGCAAAAAGAATGTGAAGTAGCTTACAAAAATGTATGTAATGTATGTAAAGGAAAAGTACACAGGAAATGTGAATAGGTAATAAATTACTAGGAGTTCTTAAATATTCGTTACTTTGTAGTTGAGAATTATATTCATTAGCAAATAACCCCCATTACCTATAAATAAACATACTAAAAACTCCCATCATAAAACAGAGTTGTAATAATGTAAACCAAATAGAAACCACAAACATTACATATTGTAGTTACTGAATTTTGAGAATACTATAGAAATACATTGCCATTCCTAATCTATAATTATTAAATGTTTACATTAAGGAACTTTTAAATGATAATCAAAATATCATCTGCCTATTGATTAACAGCTAATATTTAAGTGTTTTGTTTTGATTAAATCTGATGGATTATATAAAAAGTTTTAGTGGAATTCAGTTAATGTGGACTCAATCAGAGGCCATAGATAGACTAGACCAATGAATGCGTTCTCAGAATAGCAAATAACTATTTGTAAATGTAAATACAAAATGTTGCAGGTGCAGAGGGTGGTTGGGGGAGCTTTTCTATGGGGACCTGAACTCAAACCCCAGCATCAATGTAAAAGCTAAGCATGGCTACACAAGCCTGTAAAGCCAGTCCTATGGGAAATGAAGAGAGCTGATTATTGAGGCTTGCTAGCCACTAATCCAGGTCCAGGTTCAGTAATGGATCCTGTCTAAAGGATTAGGTCAGACAGTGAAAGAGCAGGATGCTAGATGTCTTATTCGGCTTCCTCATGAGCAATCCTCAATTTATCAGACACACTTACACAACACATACAGATTTAAATGCACGAATTATATTCATTGTAGCCAGTGAGAGAAAGTGAATTTGGCATAAGCTGTTGTAAACATATAGTATTTTTATTAATTATTAATTAAACTACTATATTATAGGATTCAGCAATATAAAACTGAAAGCTTCGTGCATGTGTAAAAATAAATAACAGAAGGATATTAAGCAAGATATTATTTTAATATAAAATTAAATGACTTGGATATACATAAATATAATTTACTTACCTACATAAATTAATAATATCAATTTTCAAATGCATATGAAGCAATATGATATATTTAAATCCTACATATCACATAACTATTATAGAACGATTAAATCAGCTTCAAAGTAAACAGTTGTTTTGCTTCATTAAGTATATTTTATATAAGAAAATGCACATGAGCTGTAAAAATAATACAGAATTGAGATTACCTATGCAAATAAGGAGCTAGAAGTAAAAAAAAAGTAATGAATCCACAAGTTTTCCATAATATATTCAATTGTTTCTTCTTAATGCACATAAGTTGCACTTTAAATTTCCTTTGAAAACTAAAATATATTACTTAAATATAAAGAACATTTACATACCACTAAAACATGTTACAACTAGACTTATCACCTTTCTTATGGTAGTGTGGCAGAGGTTTATTTATTAATTTACAGGGCATTTCTTGGAGATAGCTATTATATAGGTCAGATTTTGGGAAATCCTAAGCAAAGAACTTATTCTGGAAAAGTTTTTAATTTTTAAAAAATCGCCCAAGATAAGTAGCATATTCTGCAGAATACGGGAACCATTTAATACGGGGAAAAATGGTCCTAGAAGACATAACAGCTCCTGAGGGTGTCACTGTACTAAAACATGGCACAAAACTCGCCATAAAACTTATCAGCAAAATATCATGCTGTAAGTTACTGTTGTATATGTTTCCAAGGGGACATTATAAAAGAAGTATGGGGAGGCAGTAGCAGGTAGCAGATAAACCGAGGGTTCCTGAATCACAGTGCTTGAATGGGAATCATGGATCACACATTTGTTTGCCTTATGATTTTGGGAAAGTTAATCATATCATTGAGTCCCAGAATTCTCATTTATAAATTGAAGTTAATTAAAGTTCCTAAATCATAGGATCATTGAAGAGTTTTCAGGGAGATGAGGTGCAGAGAGTCAGTGTACCTGAAGACATGCAATGAACTGTTTACAATAGAAGTGTGTTTATTTTCACCACTAAGCAGATGTAGACATGATGCTTGATATATTATCTTAAGGTGTTTCTTATATCCCTGTTTGCAAACAAATAACACTTCAATTAAGCCTGTTTTCCTAAGAAGAGAAAGTGAACCATTCCTACCAAAATAACTTTCAACGTTCCACACCTTAATGGTCTGTAATAGTCATGTTTTTGTTCTGTATTTGGTGAGTAAAAAAGAGGACTTAAGGAGTGCTATCGTTGAAACAAAAGGACAAATCACTACAAAGAGATCCCGAAAACTCCATCATCATTAAACAGTAAAAAAAAAAAAGGAGCCAGAATGACAATTTTGAACTCTTTATCTCTATAAATACTATTGAAATTATAATCATATCATACTCCTCATTAATTAATAACCACTAATTATAAAATCACAAATATCTGGACCATGTGCGGCACTAAAAATTTAGACAGATGGTCGGATAGATAGACAGATGCATAGATACACAGATGGTAGAGAGACTGATGATAGATATTAAAAGGTAAATTTAAATTATTTGAAATATATTAAGTCCAACTAATAAATATTTCTTGATAAATACTGATGAGAAAACATAAAATCCGACAGGAAGAGAAAACTGAAACTACCAATATTTGAAAAATACTAAAATATGCTTAAATACACTGTGAATGAACCAATGTACTATATGCAAATGAATAATGACAATGACACTCAGCATGTGATGATTAAATGAGTTTAACAAGGTAGTGAACTCTATTCCCACTGATGCTTGTGCTTTTGAGGAATTTTCTTTAACTAATGAAAATTAAGATTGTCCTAGTACTGGAGAGATATCTTACATCTAAGAGCCCTTTCTGCTCTTCTAGAGGACTCAAGTTTGGTTTTCAAAAAGTACCCCAGGAGGCCTACAACTTCAGCTGCAGGGGCATCTGTGTTCTCTGGCCTCTGTGGGCACTTGTACTCCTGTGTACATGTTCACAGACAGACAGATATATGGCTAATCCTAAAATATATCTTTATTTTTTTTAATTATCAAAATCTAAATTACGTCCCTAAAGTCTCCAGATAACAGAGCTTCAACTGATCCATTTTTGTATAGTTTGTGGAAATAACAATATCTCTTTAATATTTCTACTGTAGTGAAGTGAGGTCTACTGTGGGAGAGAAATGATATTTCACAGTCTTTGAAGAGATAGGAGCTACTATATAGATACTATATTTAGCTTTATTTCAAGGAAGAAATCTGTGGATGCAAAAAGATAACAAATCACTTAACTCGATAGAAATATTATGGAAGACTAAATTCATTCTCTCCCTCATATTTACCTTTCAAGTAAATATATGTTCATGTCTACTTTTCAGAACTTAGAGTTGTATCTCTGTATGTTGAACATACTTCATCTTCAATAATAACTTTGTCGTATTTTAGAATAATGCACATAGGTAAGATGTTTCCTGGCTGATAAAATCAGCTTTGATGTTAACTTGAGAAGATAAAGGATAGTGAAGGAATTTCTGTTTTACCTCAGATACACAAAAAGCTTGAATTTAATCATCACTATTATAAGAAACTCAATATCCTCCTATCTTGGACTATGGAGTAAAGGAATTACAGAATAGGGCCATTCTGCCATAGTCTTATATAGATTGTTAAAGACCACATCATCATTTTTTTTTTTTTTTTTGCTTCGGAGATATTGTGAACAGGAAGCAGTGAGGAATTAAACCTATCCACTAGAAATTATGTATAGTTAAATATCTTTTACAAATAAAATAAAATATTTCGTATTCATCTTTGGTTATCTAAACTTTTTTGTCTCTCTTTGTAGCTCGTTATCCTTAGGAAGGATAAAATCTTAATTTAGATTATTTTTATCATACCTGTATTCAATTCTTAAAACACATTTTTCTTTCTTCACTGAATTGTGGAAGGAAGAGTTAATAAATATGTTCAAAACTCACTGTGTGAATTTCTCAAAGAACTAACATAGATGTATATTGTATAAATATGTGCTTTAAAAATAAAAGACAGTTTGATATTCTGTGCTCAGGATGCAGCTCAGTGGTACAGTGTTTGCCCGGAATGTGTGAGATTTTTAGTTCAGTCCCAATGACCACAGATGGATAGATAGATCACCAGCAATATCAATGTCATTTCAATATCTTTTAATATTTGTAATATTGGTCTTATTGTCTCTCTTGTCTCCTCTGGCCTTCAGTCTATTGATGCCTCACTGTTGAGTATGTCCTATGAATTCCTATGCCAAACCTTGGGGGTAACTACCTTCTCCTTTGCCAGTGTTATTATATTTCTTATCAAAAGTTACCTAATTTATCTGATCTCAGTATCAGACTGTTGGCATTTGTTAGTGACAACTTATTACACTTTTTATTACTTAAATGTCCAAATTATATTCTGGCAAAAATTATTTATATTTCTTTTGTTAGCTCTGTGTAGGTTTTATTCTTATTTATTTATTTATGTAATTAATTCTTTATTTAATGTTTATGGATGTTTTGCCTACATATATCCCTGTGATTCATGTGAATGCCTGATGCCTGTGAAGGCCAGAAGATTGTGATGGATACCTTGGAACTAGAGTTGTGAGCAGTCAGGTGTGTGCTGGGTATCAAACCACGGTTTTCTGGAAGACCATCCAGTGCTTTTAAGCACTAAGCCATCTCTCTACACCTTCTATGCTGTGTCTAATATTTTAACTTATTCTGTTAAGTTCTCAGGTGTGTGTGTGTGTGTGTGTGTGTGTGTGTGTGTATGTATGTGTGTGTGTATGTGTGTGTGTGTGTGTGTGTGTGAGAGAGAGAGAGAGAGAGAGAGAGAGAGAGAGAGAGAGAGAGAGAGAAAGAGAGAGAGATGGGGGAATGTCTTTCTGTACACTGTGAATATGTGTTGCTCTGATTGGTTGATAAAGTTATGGCCTATGGCAAGGCTTTTAGAGGCAGGTGTGAAATTCAAAGAGAGACACAGGAAGAAGGCTGGGAGAGACACCAGCCAGCCGCCCAAGTAGCAACGTGTAATGGGACACAGATAAAGCCATGGACTATGTAGTGATACGTAGATTAATAGTTATAGATTAATTTAAGATATAAGAGCTAGCTAACAAAAAACTTGAGCCATAGCAGTTTTGAATAATATAAGCCTCTGTGTGTTTATTTGGGACCGTGGGGCCACAGGAGTACCACAGGACCAGAAAAACTTCAGCTACATATGTGTGTGTGTGGGGGGGGTGTCTGGGTGTGTGTCTGGGTGTTTCATGAGTAAACTTGTTTGTTTGTGTTTGGGAAGTATGTATGCATGTGTGTAAACTTTCAGGTAGAGGCTAGAGGTCAACATTGGCTGCCTATTTCTATTGTTCTCCAGCTTATTTTCTAAAACAAGATCTCTCATTGAGCCAGACTTCAGCCCATTATTATGCTAGACTGGCTGGCAATGAGCCACAGAAATCTGCTTATTTTAGTGCCCCATCACTGACGGTATAGAGTTAGACCTTTATACACAGTTTTCATGTGGGTGATGGGGATCTGAACCTACTACGTAGCCATGCTTACACCACAAGCACTTTAACAACATTGCCATCTCCCTCTCCTTTAGGTTTTGATGGTTTTTTTTTCTTTTTTTTTTGGTGTGTGTGTGTGTGTGTGTGTGTGTGTGTGTGTGTGTATGTGTGTGTGTGTGTGTGTGTGTGTTTAATTCAATTTCTGTGCTTTTCATAGCAAAATTTCTTAGATATTTTTAAAATAAATTTCTATTGGTTCCTATCTGCCTCTCTTAACTTTGTGTTAATGCTGTATCGATGTTAGTGATAATATAATATATCCATCTATTTAAGCATCATCATTGTAAATACTGTATAAATATAGTGAAATGTAATGGACAAATTATTGAGTATTTTCCTTAGACATACATTTCACTTTGAACTTTGATAGCTGGGCTTTTTATTAAGATTTGTAGATATGGTTTCATTTATACCACTGTACCACATGCAATTACTCATGGGTTCCTTCCCTGATACATAAAACCAGTCTCAGTTTAGAAGGCGTTTGTAGAAACTTTTTAACTATGTTACAAATGGGTGTTGTGAGGCGGGCAAAATAATGGTTGCCAAATTATCTACATCCTCGTAGCTGAAACTTTTTACTGCATATGTTCGGTAACCAAACTTAAACTGCTCTAAAATACAGAGAACATCTTTCTAATCAAAATCTTGGATAATGAGCATTGGTTTAAAATAATCACAAGGAAAGTTTAAGGAAAACACAAAAGCAGAAGAAAGAACCAAGGAGGAGAAAGCTTGGCAGGGATTTGGAGTAATTCCATTGGCGTTAAAAATGTAGGCATTCAGACTGGGTAACAGTGCTTGGAGAGGTAAGTGCACACAGGTCCCCAACCCTAACTTAGAGGCTACTGATCTGATAATACTCTCAAGGAGTTATATACCACCAGGTAAAAGGTAAGACTGAAGATGTTAAGGGTCAAATTTTCTTAACAAAATGTCAACACTTTTCAAATGCCACACATAATATTTTAATGGAGACCTAATTCCAGACCAAAATCTCTTTTGCATCAAGTTCCCTCTTCATAAAGCAAAGTTTTGTCTTATAAGAAAAAGAGAAAATGTAAAGGAGGCATTTTCAGTGTCTTCATTACTTTCTCCATGTCTCTTACTACAGCAGTCACAGATTTGTGTCTTTCACTAATGTGAATAGATACAGCACTCCCATCAGGTGACTATTCAGTTTGTTTGTTTAAATTTCTTAAATATACTCAACTAGTTTTTTAATTACACAACTGTGCTCAAGAGGTATTTCTACCATCTTTACTATCTCAATCAATCTTAAAATTCATGACAGAATTTTTCCTTTTCTTCCCTGGTTTCAAGATGTCATAGTTTGAATAGAAAACATTACTCATAAAGGCTCAGGTGCTGAAGGCTTATTCTCCTCAGAGGTGAATGTTGCATGAGATGTTAAATTTAGTCTGTAAATTCATCTGAGTTGGTAGATGAATAAGTATGGTTGAAGTAGGTCTCAGGAAGCAATCATGTTGACACTCAGCATGCACTTCAATCTTGAGCTCCCTCTGTTTCTTCCCCTCCCTTTTCTTCTCACTCTAGCACCCTCCCTCTCCTCATCCCCATCCTTTTCCTTCTCCCTCACTCTCTCCCTCCCCTTTTTCCCCTCTCTGTTTGTCCTAAGATGAAGAGCTTTGCTTTCACATGCCCTCCTGCTTCCATGGTTATCCCTCTCATCACAGTCCCATAACAATGGGGCTAGTGGACAGTAGATTGCAACCTCTGAAACTGTGACTTTCTTCAAATTATATATGAATGTATGACAGATATTTTGTCCTCGTGAAAGGAAGGGAATAACACAATAGTGCATTTCCACAAATCCTGAAAATTCGTCCCATTAAAAAAAAACAAACAAAAACAAAAAAAACAAGACAAAAGAATATTTTCTACTGGGCTACAGACTCACATTTTCCTCATTACTGCACTATGTCTCTTATTTATAATAACTGGAAACTGCCTAGTTTTAGGACCAGCCAATACATGGTAGAGGAAAAGTTACATCAAGGATAAGACATGCATTTCATCTGACTTGCTATTTGAATTGAAAAAATAAAGTGTCCAAATAAATACACAAGTTGAAGTCTTGCTCTTGGTTGTTTTTGCTGAACAACATACCCATAATACATTCCTATTTATCCAGACTCTAAAATCCCCATTCCTTTAAATACTCATAGTGATTTCTGAATGTGACACAATTTAATTTGACTTGGCAGTTTCAGGATAATAGCACTTCTAGAGCAAGACCTGTAAAACCACAAAATAATACTTACCAAACTTCAAAGACAATAAGTTCTGTTTTGATTTGTTCTAAAGTATAGAATATCCAAGATTTCCTTATTTGCATTTCAAATGGTGTATATGAGAAGGACTTTCTCAGACATGTGGGAAAAACGAAAATTATAAGGTCTCAAATTCAATTTAGATTTTTGGCTAGATCATATAATTTTCTCTGAATTGCCTGCAGCTACGAAAACATGTCCCTTATTTGAAGTCACCCCATAGTAAGGACTTGGTTTTAGGATTGAATGCATTGGAAAACAGCTTTATTAATATAATTATAGAAATAAGATTTGTAGCCTCAGGATATTTATTTTTTCACAAAAGATAATGACTCCAGAAGCCTGATATTGAAAGTATAGAATTCAATTTAAGTAATAAACTCTTATGAAATATTGAATTTCAAACTTTGGACTATTAATGAAAAGATAGTTTATTGATAATACTTAAGTGTATTAATACTACTGGTACTTTTCTTGAAAGTATAAAACATAAACTGCCACAGAAAAATAAGGTTTTCATTGGAAATTAAGAAAATACCTTGCTGAAAATATACATTAATTACCCTAATTTTCATCAGAGATACTCTATCAAGTAACTAGTGGAAAGAGACGCAGGGATCCATAGCCAAGCACTGGGATGATCTCCAGGGAGTCTTGGTGAAGAAAGGGAGGAGAGATTGTATGAGCCAGGAGAATCATGATGGGGGAATACACAGAGATAGCTGATCTGAGCTCCTGGGAGCTCATGGACTCTGGACCAGAAGTTAGGGTGCCTCCATGGGACCAACCTTGGTCCTCTGCATGTGTGTGACAATTGTATAGCATGGTCTGTTTGTAAAGCTCCTAATAGTGATATCAGGACTTGCCCCTGGCACTTAGCTGGCTTTTGGGAACAGGTCCCCCATGCTGGATTACTTTGCCCATCCTTGATGTAGGGGGAGGAGCTGAGTCCTGCCTCAACTTGATGTGCCATGCTTTGCTCAAGCCCATGGGAGGACTACTCCTCTCTGAAGGGAGGCGGAGGAGGAGTGGAAGGTTAGGGGGTTAGATGGGAAGTGGGAGTGGGAGGAGTAGGTGGAGGATGGGGTGGGGATGGGTGGAGAGAAAGAAGGGGAAATTTTAGTTGAGATGTAAAATAAGTAAAAATGTTATTTAAATAAAAGAAAAAACATTTTAAAGAATGTCAAGAAATTAAAAAGTAAAAGATAACATAATCCAGAGCATAATACGTGTATTGTTTATTTCTTTTATAAGCATATCTTTTATTTTATATATTATGCTCTTACTTCATTTACTATATGCCCTTTAGTAACATAGATAAATAGATGCATATATATTGTTCATGTGATATAAAGTAATTCCCAATTCTTTCTGCATTTCTACTTTTAAAACATAATTGAGAGTTATTTTATTTCATTTACTTGTTATTTTGTGTAAATGTTTGGGGGTATATCTACTTTTATTTTAAAAATGTAACATTTCTTCCCCTTTATAATGGTAAAAAATAACTTTATAAAGAACTGAGTAAAATGTCAAATGTCTGCTTATCCAGAACTAGTAGTGATTAATAGAACCAAAGACAAAACATAAAGAACTAATTATAGTGATTTCAACGTGGTTTAAAAATGATTGGACACCATTATAAAATACCAGAAGAGGGAAGAACCAAATCTGAACATATTTTGCATAATGGTATTCATTAATGTGAAGAAGGCATATAAAATAAGACATAAGCATAAGTAATCTTCCAAAACATTAAATAGCATTAATACTAGCTGTGTTTTTCATATTAAATACAAAAAAATATATGTTTGTTTCTTTCCACTCAACCAGGTTCATTCAGATCGATGCTCTCATCAGTCAGATAATTAAAAGTATAGCTTCCAATAATCAGTTTTCAAAACTCAGGTTTATATTTGAATTGCCACCTGTCCTGTCTAAACTTCAGCACATCCATGTTCCTTGAAACTGTTCGTTGTTGAGAGCACCAAGTAGGCTGAAGGTGGAAACACACTTCTGCTCCTCCAGATCCAGTGTTCCCAGTCTCAACACCAGCTCTGGAGCAGAAATCATGTTGCATTTCCCTTTCCTCCCTGCCCCCATCCTCAACAGATTAAAAAGATCTTCTCCTCCAGCCTTCCATCCCCATACTCATCCCACTATCCCATCCTCCCTTTCCCTGTGAACAAATCTTCTGAGAAGGCCAGGGAAACAGATAAGGCAACTGAAGACCTTCACGACTCCCTACTCTCCTCCAAATCCAATGCCCCAGTTTCATCCCTGACTCTGCAACAGAACTCCTGCTTCATGCTTCCTTCCTTTCTGCCAACATATCCTGTGGACCTTACAGACCATACACTTTTAGCCTCCACCCCCCCACTTGTTTCTTCTGAGCCCCCAACTCTATCAGGCATCTATGCTAACCCACAGACCACTCCTGCCAAGGAAATGGATAGAACTTTCCCCTTTCTTAAAAATGATTGGATGTCCTTAGAAAATACCAGAAGAGGGAAGAACCATAGCAGTGGTTGTCAAATCAGGACAAAACCAAACCTTGTTACATTCAAGATCATTTTTTTTATTTTTTATTTTATTTTATTTTATTTTATTTTACAATACCATTCAGTTATACATATCAGCCATGGATTCCCTTGTTTCCCCCCCTCCCTTTCCCCCAGCCCACCCCTCATTCCCACCTCCTCCAGGGAAAACCCTCCACGGAGGACTGAGATCAACCTGGTAGACTCAGTCCAGGCAGGGCCAGTCCCCTCCTCCCAGGCTGAGCCAAGCATCCCTGCATAAGCCCCAGGTTTCAAACAGCCAACTCATGCACTGAGCACAGGACCCGGTCCCACTGCCTGAATGCCTCCCAAACAGATCAAGCCAATCAACTGTCTCACCCATTCTGCATCTCAAAGACGTATGTTAAATCAAAGAAGTGAGACACAAAAGAATGTATGCATTTAAAGATTTAATTTGTATAAAATGTCGAGGAAATACAAATTATGGAGACAGAAAGTGGAAGCTGCCTGTGACAGGAGATGAGAATGAGAATGAAATGTCTTCTCAGGGTCAAGTGCATATTCTGGAAGTTATTTGTGGAAATGATGATACAATTTGACAAGTTTAATTAAAAAAATGAGTACACTTGAAAATGTAAGATATGTTTGTCCCATTAAATCCATTTCAACAACTTTAAATTTTAACTCAGGAAATCTGGATTATATACTAACCCTGTTATTTGGTGAAGACCTAACTTTCTGGGTTTCCAAAATGCAGATTAAAATAATTATTTTTAGTTTTTTTTTTTTTAAAAAAAAAATATTTTATCCACATTATTTAATGGAAATTATGTCATTTTCCTTTTTTATGTGTGTATTTGCATTGTGCTTGCATGTACACCTGTGCAGAACATGAGTGCTTATTGCCTGTGGAAGGCACAAGAGGGTATTGGAACCCATAGAACTAGAGTTACAGGTAGTTGTAAGATAGCATATGAATTCTGGGAATTGAACTAGATCCTGTAGAAGAGCAGTGAGTGCTAAGGCATCTCTCTGGACCCATTTAACAATGAAAATAAAACAAAAGCCATTCATTTATATATTTGTTCTTTCATTCATTCATCGTGTGTGTGTGTGTGTGTGTGTGTGTGTGTGTGTGTGTGTGTGTGTAAGTCATAGAAGAACTCACAGCTTTCTGCCGTCAGTTCTCTCCTGCCACCTTGTGGCATTTGGGTACTGCACTGGGGTCCTCAGGTTTGGGTGCCAGCACTTCAACCTCCTGAGGCACCTGTCAGGCCAACTTTATGCTATTTTAGAAGAACATGTATAGACTTTTTTTGTTTTTTCTATGTATCATGGAATTTACTTCCATTTCTACACCCTACTCTTCCTCTATTGTTGTAACATGCAAGATGTCTGTTTTTTGTTTTGTTTTGTTTTTTTAAGTATCTAAGAACAATTACTAGTCTTCTCTAAGTGTTTTATTTTTTGAGCACAGTGTGTTCTACTGACTTTTGTGGGTGCATTTTTATATTATTGAAACTTCCATATAATTTCATCTTTTCTTAAGTGATGAAGCATTTCCACATGCTCACATCTCTAATATGGAAGACACAAATATGAGGATATACGCAAAACTCTGCAAAATCAGAATTTATGACTAATTCAGGACTAAAAGAAAGCAATAACAAGATCTCAGGGCATGTTTCATCCTAAAGTGTTTATTGTTTCCTGCATACTTTACTCTCATTGTGCACTCACTAAAATCTTCTTTTAAATTTAATTTAAATTTATGTTTTCTCTTGTTCTTTTTAAGTCCCTTTTTTGTGTCTGGTCCTGCTTTACTCTAGCACTGGCTTCCAAATATCCTCAAAGGTGCTCTAGATTAAGCACAGAAAATCAACTAGTGTCTGGATTGTTCAAAAAGTATAATTTGAGTGTATTGACAAAGGTTAAATTTGCCCTTTATTTTTTGTCTTAAGTGATACTGCATACAACATCTATGAGTTCTTTTTTTTGGACTTCACTAGAAATAAAATTGTAAGTGGAAAAAAGAAAACAATAGCAGTACTGAGATTTTTCATACACATATCTGTCCACCATGACAGTTTTATAGTCTCTGTTTCTCTCTATGTATGAATAGATTTACTTTGCTAACTTCAAGCATTTTTTTTATTTGCTATCATCATAAGATGTTCTGCAAACTTTTTCTTGTCCTTTGAATAATCCATATATTGAAAAATAATCCATATTCTAGGGGTTTTGCTTTGCTTATCATCAAGTTCTAATAACCTCCTGTTTCTAATATTGGAAACATGATGTGCTTGATTTTTAGAATGAAGATATTTGAAAAACACATATTAATTCAAGAACAAAGTCTTGAAATATTCTTAAACATTATACTGAATACATTCAACACAGTTCAGTTCTAACACATTTTGGATTTAAAGTCGAAGCAAATATAAAGTATGGATTCTAATTATATCGTTTCACACACATTTTCTTCTAGTGATTTTGAAATCCAGTAATTTGTAAATGTTGGGGGAATGCCTTTTTGTATACTGTGAAAATATATTACTCTGATTAGTTGATAAATAAAGCTGTTTGGCCAATAGTGAGGCACAATAAGGTTAGGTGGGACATCCTAACTAGAGAGGAGGGAGAAAGTTAGAACAGAGAGATGATGAAGCAAGATGTAAAGATACCAGTAAGCCATGAGCCACATGGCAAGGTATAGATTTATAGAAATGGGTTAATTCAAGATGTAAGATCTAGCTAGTAAGAAGCCTGAGCCAATAGGCCATACAGTTCATAATTAATATAAGCCTCTCTGTGTTCATTTGGGTCTGAGCGGCTGCAGGACCATGAGGATGCAGGAGCCAGGTGGGCTCAGGAAAACTTTCAGCTACATGCAAAGGTTTATAAAAAAGGGTGTATTTGTTGTAGTATTCATAGCATAAATTGATTGGACTACAATAATGAGTAGTATCCTTGGGTCCAAGCAGAACTAGTTATTTGGTTTGGGCTAATAAAATGGAGGTTGACCAATTGTCATTCCTTTGATAACATTATGTTCTGTGGCACACTAGTGTGTTCTGGCCATGTTTACTTTACTTGGGCTCCATCTTCCTTGTCCAGGTCAAGACCATATTTTTGGAATTCAAGAATTAAAATTATTTTATAAATTTCTCCAGAATTTCTCCCAATTATGTACTTATTCATTGTAAATGAGTATATAAAACTTGTCTTGTATTTCTCATACCTCCATGATTTCTCTTTGGTTACATTGTCACTTTCTGTGTGGTGAGTCATAAATGCTGAGTATACGGAAAACTGCATTTGGAAAATGTCATACTGGCTACTTCCTGTGAATTTTCTTTTTAGACATTCTAAGAGGAGATGGATTTTCTGACAAAAGAGGCTTTTATCTTCATGCTCTGATCTCCTTAGAATATGAGTTTATTCCTCTTCATAGGAAAAGTTGAAAGGAAACAAGATAGCTGGGTGTATACTTCCTAACAGCTCTTCCTCTGTTATTTCTGCTTAGAGCTCTTAGGTTTGAAATGCCTCAGATTGCTGTTGATCTTGGTTGGGCCGCTGCATATCTAAGCATGTTAGGACGTGAATACTACTACCCCGGACCCAAGTGCGGTTCTGCCAAGAGGAATGTTGAAGAAAATTATTGGGAACCTTTCTTCTCCACAACTTCTAAAATCAGATTCTTTTCTATATGTAAAGATTGAATCTTAAGGAAACTCCAGACTTATTTGGCTTTCAATATTGGTCTTATGAGTTCTTGTCCTCAGGTTTACCATTTGTCTACGAGTGACCGGTGCAGAAAGAAATGAGACGTCGTTTTAGGGGATGCCATTGGAAGCCACTTGCTTTGCTGCTATTTTTCCCCTTGGGCAGGTAAACCTTTTTCAAAAGTTTCTGTTAATATTATTTATTTTCATAACTCTAATTCCTTCCAATAATCCTATCATACTTTTAGATATCTTAATTTCAGCACCCCATCTGTTGGGTAATACTTTAAAACTTTACAGAAAACATAATTTAGTGAAGGTTGTTTTTTTTCTCTGTGTTATTATTTGTGTGTGTGTGTGACAAGATCTCAATATGTATCCCAGGCTGGTCTCAAATTCTTTACCTCTCTGCTTCAGCCTCAGGAGGGCTCAGGTTACAGGCAGGTGTAAAGATCTGTAGCTTCCCAAACAAATGCTTTACATCAGTAGCACTATTTAATCAGCTGACTCCCCACCACTTAATTTTGCCTCATTGTCATAGGAACACTTTTCTCCTCCCCAAACATAACACCATCTTCCAATCGCCATCACTCTTAACTTTCTTTTTTCCTCCTATGCACCTCATAACAACCTGGTAAGCCATGATGTCGGATTTAACTGCCTCTTGGCTTCCATAGTTACTAAACTCAAGATGTTTAAAAATGATGAAGTTCATCACTATTCTGAAAATTTCCTTGGAATAAACAGTATATATTTTGGCATATAACCTTTTCATTTTTTTTGTTCCCTACATGAATATTCCAGTGTTTCTCCTCAATTCCAACTGATTATCTGTAATTTCATTTCTCTGAGAAAAGAACAGTAACTCAATCTATAAACACCTCTATGAGATTGTATGATAAAGTGCGTTCCATTCAAGATATCAGAAATATTCACAACATCTAAAGGAACTCAATAAGTACAGTCAAACCCTCTGAAGTGTAATGTTTGAGCTTTCAGTCATCATTCTCAAGAGCTTTGCTGAGAGTAACTGCTCCTATGTCTTTATCCTGATCACCCATCAATCAACCAACCCTTGCCCTATAAGCCATCTTTATGGTTCCCAAGACAAACTAAGGTAATTATTACCTCAGTATGCTGACCTCTCTACATTCCTTCATTGAGGAAACATTTTACATTGACTTTTATATTAAAATTACATTAGTTTTCCCATCCATCATTTCCTAGCAAGGGGCCTTACCTCTTCTGGCATATTAAGATTATTTCACATATTTATTTCAAAGTAATAGTGATATCTGAAACAATGGTGTTTATTCTTTTATCCTCATTACATTTAACTTTCATTGGTACAGAAATTTTTCCTCTGATTATTCAGTTTCTTTGGTACTGCCTGACAGATTGCTGACACACAGTAAATATTTGGCAAGTGAGTGGAAGACAAGGTAAGCACCACTAACAGTGACTAAGCCCTCAAACCACATAGTGTTCTAAGTTCTTTGCATGCATCTTTTCACTTAAATAGCAATACTTCTTGAAACATGAGAACTTATTTCTTCTTTATAACCAGGAAACTGAAGTCTTGATCATTTACTCAATTTGATATTTGTCATATATAACATTAATTTATACTCTGATAACCAGAAAATATTCTAAGCTTTTGAGTTTTCAAACTAAATTCTTACAAACTAATTTAGTGAGACAAAGAAAAGGATCATACATGATACCCTCTTCACTATAAATTTTTTTGAATTTACTTTATTTTATTTTACAATATAATTCAACTTTACATATCAGCCATAGATTCCCCCTTTCTCCCCACTCCCTCCCCAACCCCCTCTCCCCAGCCCACCCCCCATTTCCATCCCCTCCAGGGCAAAGACTCCCCTGAGGATTGAGATCAACCTGGTGGACTCAGTCCAGGCAGGTCTAGTCTGGGGCTTTTTCTCCCAGGACATCTGAGAAAGCAACTGTCATGACCTTGAGAACTAACAAGATGCTGACAGAGAGGAGCAACTGCAGAAGTGTCTCATGGGAATTTATCTCTGCACATGGGTGTTTATGAAAACTAGTCATTACAGCATTAAGTTTAATTTTCCACATAATCATATTATGTATTATGATTATGTATTATATTCTTCTATTATTCTCCTTTAAAATTGAGATTAACATTATTAATTTAAGCACCTGGCTGGCTACCTGAAAGAAATAGGAAATGGGCCCCAAATATGAGCTGGTATAGTGAAAATAGATTTATGCAGATAATGATTTTGGAAGATGAAAGTCCTTAATCAGTCTGCCACCATGCATCATCCTCTGGTTGGCTGTATATAGTGGTATTTTATTTGTACTGAAATGTGATTTTATTTGTATGTTAATAAATAAAGTTGCCTAGGGGTCAAAGCTATTAGCAAGCCATAGCAAAAGCCAGGGCAGTGGTGATGCACGCCTTTAATCCCAGCACTTGGTAGGCAGAACTAGGTAGATCTCTGTGTGTTCAAGGATACAGGCAGCATTGGAGACACATGCCTTTAATCTCAATACCAACCAAAAGACCTGGAGGTCTGTACAGACAAGCAGTGACGAGGCAGTCATGTGGTTGGGTTTACAACCAATGAGAAGGCAGAACAGGAAGGCTATATAAAGACAAACAGCCAGGAAGTAGATCTCTTTCGGAGAGGTCTTTTGCAGAGAGGTAGGACAGCAGTGGCAGGAAGAGTAAGGTTTTTAATCTGAGCTCTTAGCTATCGCTCTGACCTCTTGGCTTTCTTCTCTGAAGCGGCTCTGTGTTTCTTATTTAATAAGACGGTCGGTTACTTCTACAGCTGTATGGTATTAGATTGCAAATCCGCATGAATATATTTGGGTTTGAGATATCACATCACCATATAGAATGGTAAAGAGTGACTTCAGTATCAGGTTCAGATTTTCAAAATAAACCACTCCAGGGAGAACTACCTCAATACCCCATAAGAACCTCTTTAATCTCTTCTGAGGACAGCTACTCTAACACTGTCCAAACTACCTCTATGCTGTCATATTGGGGACACACCAGCCAGTTTCTGAGTATATGGGAAATTATACATATTTAAATTATAACAACTTTGTCTAAAAAAATTATGTTAACCTAATTTTCAGATGTTTTGACACTTAACAATATAATTTCAGAGAAATGAAAGAAAAAGCTTTTTTAAAGAGTTTCTAGAGTTAAAACAATAGCACAACCTTGGCAAACCTTTGAAAAACAACTGAAACATGTCTAATAGGAAAGCTTATATCTATCCAAGAGCTCTTGGACAACTGATTGAATGATGCACTTCAAGATCCTAGAAAAGGGGATCCTGGGCCAGGAATCAATGAAACAGAGACAAAAACAACAATATGTAGAACCAATAGAATAAAAAACCTGATTCTTTGACAAGATGAACAACATTGACGGCCCCACAGCACAACTAGCCAAATGTAGAGACAAAAGACATAAGGAATAAAATTAGAAATAAAAAGAGAATGGATAGAACAGACTCCTGTAGAATCCAAAATACTACTAGGGAATATTTGAAAATGTAAACTTTTAAAAGCTGGAAAATAAAGAAGAAATAGAGAAGCACATAAACTACCAAAATGACTTCATGTGGTATTACAGTGGCCTGAATAATAGAATTAAATGGCACCTACTATGAGCCATAATAGTTAAGAAGTCAACATTAGACTTGTCATGAGTGCATTGCTTGAAACACAGGTCAATATATTTGTGTCTATCCATATGGAATTTAATGAAGAGCTGATACTTCACTTAGTATGGCAGCTCCCTTGGAAGCAGTTTTCCAAATAGTACCATTTTCCTAAGTACCCCTGGCTGAGGTGAAATGGACCATAGAGAAGCAAAGGGTAGAACTGCTTTCAGGCAGCTGGACCAAAATTAGGAAATTTTAGTAGGCTACATCAGCAGCTGAGGCCCAGTCAATCAGAAGCTCATGGGACAGATGGGAGCAGTCTCTGTCTGTTGGTTCCTTGGCACACACACTGGGTAGTCATATCACAGGTAGATGGAACCACTGAGTTTTAGATTCCTACTTCTTTAAGGGATCCAAGTGCGTGAACTCTGCCTGTTCCTCAGTCTGTATTTCAGATAAGCTCTTTGGATTAGTTTTATTGATCTAATTTGAATATTCTCATGTTATCCTCTTCTCTCAATTTATTCTGATCAATATATAGAGTTGTACTCCTGGAAATAAGTCATATACCAATCTTGAGTATCAGTGGTGACAGATAGGTGGTGCCATTCACTTTTCCATCAAGATACAGACTCATTCATTATTTTCAAAATGAAATAGTAATTGGTTGAGTCTTTTAATGTTGATTGTCTGTATATTTTGTTAGGGATGACCATTTGCTGTTGTATAACTAATTTGGAGGTTTATCACCATGGAAGACTAATTCTCGCCCTCTCTGGTCCTTAATTGCCTATAACTTTTCATTTAGGGGTGGGGTCCCATAAGATTTCACCCATCCACTTTGGCATATCAACTATTTTTGCCATTGTTCAGGTCTTATTTAGGAAACCATATTGTTGTGATTCAATCACCATGTCTTTACTGTCATGTCTAAAAGACACAATCTCATAGCAGATTTCCTCATTATTTTTATTGGAAATTTTTATCTTAAAATTTGCTGCTTGAATTTTAAATTTTCCTTTGATTATCTCTGAGGAGCCTAAGAAATGAATGCTTCCATCAGTCTGATTTTAATATTAAAAACAAACTTGGTTTTGTTTTGTTTCTTTCCATCTTCAATTTACACAAAAGCATGGAAAGAAAGGGATGAATTCTTTCAAACTAAGTAGCAGTTCTTCTCAGCTTGAACTCTCATAAATCCCAAAGACTACCACAATTTGCCCAAGGCTAAAGAAAGATGAGTATGGACATCATATTGGAACATTCATAGAAAAAAAATCATCTGTCAGAAGAAGGAAGACTTGACAGCTGAGCACATGTTAGCTCTTCATTGACATAGGAGTCTTCAAATAATGATTAATGATTTGGAAGAGATATCTAATGTTTATCATTACAATGTAGAATATTTGAAATTTAGGTCTTCTAAAAATATTTTTTTTTGTTTACTTGGAAATGACAAAGGGAAAAATGTCATGTTAAAATAAAGTACTTATGTGGAAATAAATCTGGACAAGATTGTAATACTGAAACTAATGATAAAAGAGTAAAGTGGAGACTAAAAGCGATGTAGAGTAAAACTAGCTATTGTAAATATTGTACCTAATAACAAGAGGACAACTGAGAGACTCTTCAAGATCTTTCAGAACTAAGCTGTAGAACCAAAGATTATGGAAACAATGGTGAAGGAACACAGATTCATCTAGGAATTATAAGTGTTTCAAAGGAGTAATTATGATAAAAACTAAATTCACACTCAAAGTTGAGAGAAATTTTATTGAACTGAAAATAGTACCAGGTATACAATTTTAAATGAAATTAAAGTTTGAAAGAAAGACAGACTCACAGACAGACAAACAGATAGTACAGTTTGTATGGTGGAAGATTCTGTTGTGGTAATGTGGGATTGTTCTGTTGTCAGTATTGAATTGAAAAAAATGCTTCTTTAAAGAATCTTCAATGAAGAAAGAAGGTAGTGATGTTTGTGGTACTAAAAAAGTGTTCTTCCTTCCATTGTGAAATGGAACATGTGACACATATATACAGCACATGTACCTTCTGTCAGAACTCAAATCTTTTGTGTTTTTCAGGTAGGCATTTTGTAGAACAAACTTCTCACAAGACTGTCAACACTACCACCTTATTTTAACTTGACATTTAGTTAGCTTCATACAAGAGGGCACTGAACACAAAGCTTAGTTTGGAAGATTTAAGAGAGTCAGTCATTCATTGAAGAAAGAAGTCTTCAAGGGCTTTTATTACTTTGACAAATAAGGCTAAGAGTCTTAACACCCTGGCTTCATGATCTGCTAAGAAAGCCACGATGTAATTGGAGAGAATAAGTTGACAATTGGAGAAGATAACAAGATTGCAAACAACAGTCAGGGATCTGCAGGTGCTTGTATAAATTGTGTCTTCCAAGTCTCAGTTCACACATGATACAGCCTTCTTCAGCAGCTCCTTGAAGGTATATATTCACAAAGTACATGAATTTTTCCAACCTTCAGCGCTGTGGATCAAGGTGTGGCAAGAAGTAGAGACAAATTTTTTCAAAGAAATAACTTGGGAACCTATCCCACTGTAAAAGTACTCTGTGGAAAAAACAAAAACAAAAGAACAAAACAGAAAGACATGAGTCTCCACTACAAAATCTTTCAGACACAGACTGTGATCCCACATTTGGATGACCTGTGAGCTGTCCAAACCCACAGTCAGTAAATGAGACACAACTTTCTCACGCACCTTATATGACCTGACATAAGCATATGACTTGGAGAAATTTTGGTTAGGTCAAGCCCAAGTATTTCCTGCCGGTCTCAGGCACATGCCTTCCTCAGTGACTACATCAATAGCTTCACTGAGCATTGTTATGACTTATTTCTGTTTTTCATTGTATTGAGTTTGTTGATTTGAATCTAAGACAAGGTTGATACATTTCTGGAATTTTAGCTAATAAAATTTTTGAGAAATGACAGGTTAGGAATGGGCTTAAAATGACTTTGGGTGTGGAAGGTAGATTTGATTAGACTTTTGTTTTAAACCAAACTATCCCATTGTTCCTTGTGCCTATGTCTGTAGTGCCCTGCTACATAAAATAGCAGCTTTCAGAACTTTGCCTTTTCAATGTCTCTAGCACACACCTTCTCTTTCTACAAGGCTCCCTTTTCCTCCTCACTCCACATTTTATAGAGGAATGATTCCCAAATGCTTTCCTTGCATAGGCAATATAGCTCTCTTTGAGGCTTTGGGAAGACCCTTCCTGGCTCAATGCAATCTTATTATAACCTAAAGAAGGAAAGGAGTGTGTTAGAAACTCCCAATAGCTGAATCAAAACCATTAATTTGAAGAATCTCCTGAAAATTTCTGGGGGCATTTATGGAACAAATGTTGCTAAAAAAATAATAATATAGTCTTGAAGAAAAAACAACACCTATTCCAGTTCTCATAATTAGCTCTTTTTCCATAAAATGGGGAAATATTACTTACTTCTAGGAAAGTTTTAAATATGATTCTAGTTTTAGTAGATGGTACAAACATTTCGTAAACAAAAGATGTGGAAAATTATTAATGCTTTCTGTGTCTCACAGTCTTGTCTCTGAAGTTTCATGATTGTGCAAACTTGGATTACATAAAATAAAGCTAAAACAATGTTTCTTGGCCAAAGCTTTCAAATGCAATTTTATGTAATTGTACTCAATGTAGTTTTGGAAGAAACTGCATGAGATCTTTTCCCACATCTTTGAACATAGTTTGTTATTGTTGTTTTTGTTTTGGTGGTTTTTTTCATGCAAAGTAGACTTTTCAGAAAAAAAAATTGTACTCTTAGATTTGGAAAATGGGCTATAATTTGATAATTTGGCTTTAACCTTATTGTAAAACTCTAGTTTTGAGAAATAATGTTTGATTTCACTTTTAGGGCATTAACTTAGATATTTTTAGCTAAATGCATGAAGAGGTTGGCTATCATTTGGACACGTATGAATAAACTTAATGTGACCTTTGACATAGGTTGCTCCATAGACTTGTTAGCAACACAATGTAATATAATGATGCTGTTTATTTATTTATTTATTTGTTTGTTTGTTTGTTTACTTGTGCTGGGAATTGAATACAGGTTCTCTCATATGCAAGGCATGCACTCTTCCATTTATAATTTATTCCCAACATCCTTTCCTTTTTCACTAAGAATCTTGGGCTCAGTAAATTGTCCATGCTAGTGAAATCTCTCTTTAACTAACACAGGTCATGAAATTATGAGCTTTCTGCCCCAGCTTCTCAAGCAAATGGGATTACAAATGTATGGCAACAAGCATGGATCATATTAAGACATTTTAAGGTTGCGCAAGAAGATTTTCTTAATAAAACTATTAAACTGTATAGCTAAATTTGTATGTACATTGTATTTGATTGAATGGTGAACAATAACATTTTAAAAACTTTCTGGTTGAAGGTTGTTATCTCCTAGCTTTCTACTAATAATGTGCTTTGCCATGACCTTTTATTTCTAATTCTCATTTTGTTTCAGGGATATGGTCTGATGTGTTTATTACATCCTTCAAAGTTGTCATTTACTGTGAAGACACTGCATCTCCTGAATATTCTAAGTACATGCTAATCGTCCTAGCAACATTTAACTGAATGATGAACTTACAGATGATTATTACAATGAACTCTGATAATTACCTAAATAAATTGTGTGTTTGATACACAGTTATCTACATTTTATTAATATGTTGGTTCTAATATTTTCAAGTTCCTAAAATCAATATTTATGAAGCCATTTTTGGCAAATTTTATAACCAACACTGCAATCATATCATAAATTTTCTTGATGCTGTATTTAAAGGGCAAGCAATTGAAAGCTTTCATCTTTTGACCTTAAATTGACAAAAAAAGACCCAGTAGATGAAATGAAACAACAGTGACATTTATGTGCACATGTAAATGCATAAGAAGTGATACTTTGATCTACTGTCACGTTAAATCATCGCATCCATAGGACACTGTTTGGGTGAAAAAAGAACAAGTGCTCTTAAAAATAAGAAAATGAGGGAACTAAAGAATTGAGCTGAAATCAACACTGTTTAAGATAATGATTCTTTCAGAAATTTACATAAACAGAATACTGGATTTTAAAGGCATGGGAAATGGAAAGAAAAGTACATGAAATCTAAAGTGTTCAGTTCAGAAAGCTGTAAATGAAATAGTTGCTTCCAAAGATTTTAAAAAATAGAATTATATTAAAAGTTCTGAAGTTATATAATCGAGGATGGATGTGAGGATTCATATCCTGTGTTGTGGAGTAGATTTTGTGATAGGAGAGGTACCAGAAATGGGCCAAGCATGTCAACCACAAAGACAGTACATAGATGTGAAGTATGGTTTAATAGAAATAAATACCTTGTTTTTGAAAATATTGTGCAAATTTCATAAATATTGAGGTTTCAATTAACTGAGTCTTCAGAACTGAACTTCTTTATTCAAATAAATCAACAAAATTGAAAATTACTGCCAAAGACTGTTTTCATCATAAAACAATATTTGATTCTGTGTAAGATAATAAATAGTTTAGAAAAACTACAGTCTAAACTACACTAATATCTTGCATTTGAGTAATTTATAATTTTATTTTATAAGAAGTTATACAACTTTAATGAAAATCAAGTTTTGTTCTTTGACACGGTTACTCATCTAAGACCATGTTAAAATGAAACACTCAACTAACTCCTGTGAATTGTAGCATTGTCTCAGAACAGGGATGCTTCAATAAGACTAGCAGAATTTGAATTCTTATTAATTTTGGTCTTTGTTTTCATAGAAATAACATTTTTCCAACATCATGCCTCAAGTTTTCAGAGCACAAAATGAAATTATTAAAAACCACAACAGAGTTCAGTTGAATTAATTAAAATATATTATGTATGCATTGATAGATAAATATTATAATTTAAGGAAAACCTCTTCATGGACAATTGAATGCAGACCATGCAGTAACACTTACCACTGAAAACTGAAATAGAACTGAACATTTGAAGAGGAAAAAGAGTAAGTTTGATTAAAATGTTGAGTTGTACATTTTTACTAGTTTTCACTAATACATAAAATAGGTAAATACATATGTGACTTGTATTTTAGTATTTTGTGTTTACATTTTTGGTGAGTTTACTTGGTAAATATCAAAGAACAAATTTAAAGATATTAAATAGATAATTTGGAAGTCATTAATGTGATTATATTGCATTTTTGTATTTGGTTAATGTATATTTAAAAGAATATATCTCAAAGAAATATATCTAATCTCATTTCTTAAAGTAAACTATCACATTTGTTATGTTTTATTTAATTATCTCATATCAAACTACATTATCTCAAAGGCATATTGTAATTAAAAGGGGCTGGCTAAAGAAACCCACCCTGACTCTGGAGCTCAGAACTAGGGAAAGATGGCTCAGATAAGTCCAGTGAAAGAAATACAGTTTGGCTCAGTCAGATGAGAGCCATCTCTGCCCCTGGCCAACTGACTTGTGAAACCAACCAATCACAGAGGAGGACAGTAGAACCCTGTGCCCCAAGTCAACACCTGGTTGACTCCACACCCAAAACATCCTATGTAAACTGCCCTGCCTGGTTAGTCAGAAAAGGCTGTTCTCTCTACCCTGGTAGAGGCAGCTACTCTTCTGGACTCCTCCTTACCAAAGAAATCTCTTTCTCAAATAGAGTTTTGGGCATGAAGATCTTCATTCACTGGCGTAGAGGCATAGAGAAGATCCTTGCCGAGACGTCTCTCAGTGGACAAAGCAAGGGAGAGCTGAAAGAGCAGAGCAAGGAGGAGCTGAACAGAAGATCCTTGCTGAGACATCCCTCAGTGGACAGAGCAAGAAAGAGCTGAAAAGGTAATACTTTTCTCTGGAGCCAGAGGAGATTACTACATTACTGCAGGGTTTTCCCCTTTTTGCAGAGTAAAGCAAAAGAAGCAACGTCTTAGGCCAGAGAAGCAGGGTTCTGTTAGGAAGCCCCATTAAGTGGGTGCTGAGCAAAGCTTAGCTGTAGTAACCCTCGAGGAGAGGAGCAGGATTGCTATAACCTTCAGGGAGACCATCCCCCATCATACTGGGTATAGCCTGACTTTCCCACACAGTCAGCATACCCTTCCCTGCTGAAGGAGTTCCAGGCATGACTCTCCTGAGCAGTCAGAAAAACTTCCCTTCCAAGGTGTTCAGGGTTAACTCACCCTCCAGGATTGAACTGTCCCTTTGCAGTTCCAGCCCTCAGAGCCATGCTAAACAGCTCCAAGTGTCCAGTACACCTCCTGGGCAGAGCTGTTCTGAGCAGCTCAAGGTGTCTGGGATACCTTATCCTCCAGGACTAAACTGTCTCCTTGTAGCTCCAGCCGTCAGAGCTGTACTAAACAGCTCCAGGTGTCTAGGACACCTCCAGGGCAGAGCTGCCCTGAGCAGTTCCAGGTGACCAGGATACCTTGACATCCAGGGTTGTGCTGCCTCTTTGCAGTTCCAGCCACCAGAGCTGTCCTAAGCAGCCCAAGGTGTCCTGACTCCCAGGTAGTCAGAACACCTCTCTCCAGAGTTGCAAAACTCACATTTTGGTGCCAAAACCTGGGACCAAACCCACAGAGTTGCAACAAATTTACTTACACATATTACATGATATACCAAAGTATTTCAAACTAAGAATCATGAAAGTTGAAAGTTAAACAAGAAAAAAACTTCTCTTTTTGGAGCTGGCATTTACTTTTTCTAGACATAATCTTAGTCATATGTGGTTCAGACTTCATGTGGACTGATTCATTAAAATTGAATTTATAAATTTATTCCTGTGCATGAATACAGTTAATCAGAACAACTATTATTTTTTAGACATGTCTGGGTTTATATTTTTATATCTGTAATTATAGCTTCTATTTCAAATGAAAACCTTTTGCAACTGTTCAGGATAAAAATGGCATGAGATTGCAAAGTGAAGGTCATTAAATCACACCTAAACTTTCATATCATTTAGATTTCTTCTTGAAAACTGGACATTCACAATGCCAATTCAAAAAACCATCATAGAACTGGATATTTATTTATTCAGAGAAGCAAAACTACAACGTTTAAATTTTGAAATAATTACTCAGAATGGAAATAATCCAAGTGCATAATATTATATTTAGATTAATTTACTTTCCAATACTGCTTTGTTAACTGACAAGAATTACATGTGGCAAAAATGACAAAGCTGTGGTTTAGCACATCATAGCCATAGACTTGAGGATCATTTAGGTTCTTGATTTAACAACAAAATGGTTAGATATCATTTTACTTATCTTCTTAATGAGAGATGTCTACTCAGTCTCACTTTTTTTACATAATTACAAGATCTAGATACTATGTTGAAAATTTACTACAGAATGACTAGGCTTGATATTTATATCTTTTAGTACTTCTATTTGTAAATATTTATCAATAATTACTATAGAATAAATAGTTAAGTGGCAATATATATCGTGGTGAAAACATATTTCATTTAGGTCAATTTAGATATAGTAAATGAGTCTCTATTGTCATAGTAATCAGTTTTAGTTGATACAGAAACAATGACTTTTTATTATTATTATTAAACTTTTTGTTTATTTGTTTCTCCTCTTTCCTTTCCTCCTATTCCCTACCCACACCTCCTTTCTATCCCTTCCCCATCCACTCCTCAGAAAGGGTAAGGTCTCCCATGGGAATCAACAAAGCATTGCATATCAAGTTGAGCCAGGACTAAGCTCCTCCCCCCTGCCTCAAAGCTGAGTAAGGCATCCCACCATAGGGAATAGGTTCCAAAAAGCCAGTTCAATTGTGAGGGATAGATCCTGGTCCTACTGCTGGGGCCCCACACACAGACCAAGTTACATAACTGTCACCCACATGCAGAGGGACTATGTCAGTCTTATGCAGGCTCTGTAGCTGTTGGTCTAGAGTCTGTGAGATCTCACAGCTTTGGGCCAGCTATCTCTGTGGGTTTTCCCATCATGATCTTGACTATCCTTGCTTATATAATGCTTTTTCCCTCTCTTCAACTGGACTCTCAGAGCTTGGCCCAATGCTTGGCTGTGGATCACTACATCTGCTTCCTTCAGATACTGGGTAAAATTTCTATGGTGACAATTAGGGTAGCCACCAATCTTATTACAGAAGAAGGTCAGTTCAGGCACATTTCCACTGTTTTTAGGAGTCTTAGCTGGGGACATCCTTGTGAATTCCTCGGACTTTCCCTGGCACCAAGTTTCTTCCTAACCCCCTAATGGCCCCCACTGTCAAGATACCTCTATCCTTGCTTTGCCTCTTGGTACCTTCCCCAACTTGACCATTTTGATCCCTCATGTTCCCATCCCCTCCCTTTTCCCCCCCCCCCCCCCCCTCACCCCCCCCCCCCCCCCCCTTCCCCCCCCCCCCCC
>CABHPQ010163322.1:24029-66662 GCA_902168405.1 Peromyscus aztecus | reverse complement strand
GCCTTAAGCGCTTTCTTAAGAAGATAGATTTCATACACTGTAAAGAATAAGCAAATATTCTCCGTGCCAAGGGATGTCCCCATTCAGGGAGCAAGGCAAGCTGCCTATACTATGCTTTGTAATGCTCATGACCAAGCTTATCAGAAAAGTAGCCTTTCAGTTCAGAGGACGGACGTGAAAATAGATCGCTTGGATCTGAATGGCATCTAAGCTGTTCACTAGCTGTGTGACTTTGGACAGTTTAGTTGGCAACTCTGTGTCTTAATTTCTCATCTACAAGTGAGCGTATTTTTCATCCCATACAATTACTATGAGGATCAAATACACATAAAGCAATTAGGGCAGTTGCTGGCATACAACACGAGCTACGTATGAGCTGGGTGTTATTGTTACTTTAGTACTTTTATTAGCGCATTCTGTGAACAGAGGGTTTCTTCACCACGCTGCACAGTGTAAGATGAGTTGCTTTCTCCCATCAAACCTATGAGACAGACTCTATTATTATACTTACTGTGGAGAAGAGGAAATGTAAGATCGGAAGCCATAGGTGGCTTGGGAGCAAGTTTGCACTTATTTCACCGCACGCTAGTGTCTTTTGTTGACACTCACCTTCAGAGAGTAGACGGCTTGTGCATGCCTAGGAAGGGGAAGGGTGGGTCGTCCAGTGTGTCACTACTGCCTCAAGAAAGTTCTTCAACTTGGAAATGTCTCCTCGAGAAGAAAGGACAGGCCATCCACCCAGGTTGCTTTCTGGATAGAGCCCCCAGGGTCTTCTCTCTGTCCACTGACCGCTCTCCATGTTGCCATGCTTACTTTCAATGCTGTGGCTCGGCTCACTCCTCAGGTGCAGTGACTCACGGCATAATGAGCCACCAGGGCTTTGATTCTGTTAACTTAGTGACTGATTTTCCTTAGGCGATGAAAATCAGTCAGCCGTCAAGCTCAGCTCTTGTCCTATTTCACTGAGCCAGAAATGCGCAGGTGGCCAGGGCTTTGGGTGCCGGGCGCCTGAACACTGGAAAGCTGCCGTCTTCTCTCCTGTGTTTGTTAGTTCTTGAAGTCCTAGTGTAGTTTGCTAATGGCATCCCCCTTGTTCAGGCCTTTTAGAGACAACCACAAGCCTGGAGTGTAGTGCTGGAGAGGTGTCAAGCGTTAGTCAAACATGGGGAGCATGGCTGTAAAACTCACAGCCCTGGGTGGCTGGCTTAGCCCATGTACAGCCAATTGCACTGTGAACCAGGCTGCCTTACTTTAGATGCTGGTCTGCCCCTCCTACATAGCCCCGGGTGAGTTCCTTCACTTCTACCTGGAGAGGATTAGGTGAATTAAAACAAGCATAGCTTGTAGGACAAAGCATAGAGCTCGTTAAGTGTGTAATTAAGGTTATCATGATTAGTACAAGTATATGGTAAATATAGCATACACCCTGGATATTATGGATCATTATGTGTATTATCATTTAAATGATGATATGTTATTATAATATTCTGTGGTAACACTAAGAGTGATTATTTGTGATGAGGTAGGTAAAGATAGAGTTATTAAACAGAATAGTAACAGTAGCAAATAGTCACTATTTGTTGATACCTCCAAAGCTTTTCACAAACACTGTTTAATATAACCCTTGCCAAATCTCAGTAATATTTGCCACAGTTTGGCTGAGCAAGCTAACTAATGCTCATAGAGGGTAAATAACTTGCACAGTACTTTGTAGTAGAATTGTGATATGGACCTGGTCACTATGTAGACCAGGCTTGCCTCAAATGGTGACCTTTCTGCTCCCATCTCTTGAATTATAGACAAGCACTATTATGTTGGGCCGGGAAAGTCAGCTTGATTTTCCTCCTGGATCCTAGTCAAACTCTCTGGATTTGGTTCTAATGGTTCTAATTTCTTAATGTACTGGAGACTCCCTGATAGATGACCCCGACTGAAGTCAATGTTGCTCAGAAAATCATACCACAAATATCCATTAAGTATGGGTTCCATCACAGCATAGTGCGGAGTCTGGAGAATGACCTATAACAGAGGAAGATAATGTCAGCTGTATCCAGAGTTAAAATCCAGTTAGTAAGGTGAAATGAGAGGACAAGATGACAACAGCAACATTATGTAATTATGTGCTAACGCGTGGAATTGTTCTGTACCAGTGATGAGAATTAGGAGAGATGAGTGGATCACGCTGCTGACTGTACCCCATTCGTCTCCTGCTCTTTCGCCCACAGCTACCAGTGTTTTCAGGGACATCATAGCCAGCTCGCATGAATGACATATCCTTTCTTCTCAGGGAGACAGCCCCAAGCTAAATGACATTTCCACCCAGCACCTCCTGCAGAATCTTCTGAGATGTCTTTGTTTCTTCCTACGTTTGCTGTCGTCAGTTAGGAGAGAGTTTGTGGTCTGCTGACTCTTGAAGAACTGTAATGGAGGTAGTCCCCAGGGGCCGGTGGCTAGGGCAGAAGATTCCCTGCTGAACAAGTCACTTCTCGTGTTGCTATGACAGAATAACTGATGAAAGCAGCTTGGGAAGGTTCCTTTGGCTTACGGTGTAAGGGTTTGGTCCATCGTCGTCGTGGGGAAAGTGAGGGCAGCTCTAGCTGTGGGGGGAGGGGCATGAGGCAGCTGGTCACGTGTCTGCAATCAGGAAGCAGAGAGTGGTGAAGGCAGGTGCTCTGCTCAGTTTTGTTCTTTTCGTAGAAATCACATAGTGTTTTAACAATTGGAGAATTTCACACAATGTATTTCAACCATGTTTGCTCCCATCACGCCCTCCCCCCTCCACTCCCTCTTTCCTGCCCCCTCCACTCATGTCCTCTTTCTTTCCCCCCCCCTTAAAACACTATCTTGCTGTAAATGTCCTGGTCTTTCTCCTTTTTAAATTCAGTCTTGAACCCCTATCCATGGGATGGTGTCACCCACATTCAGGGTAGATCTCCCCTCTCCAGTTAAACCTTTCTAGAAACTCTCTTGCAGACACACACCCACAGCATGACACATTCTGAAGGTGTTATTCCGAGTTGTCAAGTTGACAAGGAAGAGTAACCACCACACCTGCCCTCTGTACCTTCGTGGCACACTCTTCCTTTCCAGGGTAATAATGTAAATAACACATGAAAAAATGATTTTTTCCTGTTATTTAGCATTTCTTAAACCACCACCACCACCATTATTATCAGCATCACCAAATATCACCTGAAGATTGCTAACTAGGGCTGGATACTTGGGGTGCTTGGGCCAGGTCACCATTTTACTTCTTTGGTAGGTTCTCTCCTAGCTGGGTGACTTTGGACATGTTGCTTAATCTCTTTAAGGTTGAATTTTCCCATCTGTAGAATGGGTGTATACAAGTGGAAGGGATGACTGGGTTGTTGTAGATCTGGTGGGGGGGTGGAGAAGGGAGTAAGTTTTGGTTGGACCTTGGGGTCTTCCCCAAGTTGTCTCCTCTGTTGCTCATGGACCTGGTGATAATGGAGGCATCTCCATTTTCCCACAGTGGAGGCAAAGTTAAATCACAGTTTCCCTTTCCCTGTAGGTTTGAGAATTCAGAAGCACAAAATGTGTAAGTTAATTACCTTTGGCATCTCGGGTAGATTTCTAGGTACACAACTGTTTTTCATCTTTATAATCTGCAGCTATCCTTCGAGGGTTTCTGAAGTACAGAAATGTCCCACTCTGTGGCCACAGACATACTTTACTTAAGAGCTCAGAGGATGGTGGACATAGTGTCAGATGAGCAGCCATGCACCTCAGGGTCCCTCACAGAAGTCCTTCCCTGGGAAGATCTTGGTTTGATAATTCAGAAAAGTAAACAGACTTAATCTGAACTGTTCGCTGGGGGATTCTCATTCAAAGCTCCAGTCTGAAAAGAAGTCTTCAGTTCCGTTGAATTTCTTCACCAAGTCAACACAATTGCAGTGTGGAAATGACTGTGTGGTGACATTTCTGATGTGGTATTTCACCTTTTTTGTTTGCCTTTGGCTAAAAGCACAGTCAGACCTTTGTGCACTGCGTGGATTCTGAGAGGCCCTTGAAGGTTGTGTGGGAGAATCTTTGAGACCTCTCAGGGAACACTGAGCGCAAACACAGCGTGTGCCATCTCGCCTCCAGGCTGGGAAGGCTGAGGGTTTCTCCACAGTAACCCCACTCTTCCTGCATCCTATCCCTGGAAAGATCTGGAAGGCACATCCCTTGGCTGCTCTATGAGGTTCAGTCCATTCATCCATTGAATAAATATTTGTTGAGACTCTCCTAGTGCCAAACCTAGTCTAGATGCTGAGTGTATTACAGGAAGGAAAAAGGACAGTGACTCCTACTGACATAGAAGCCACTCTCCTGAGACTGGCTGACTATTGGTCTGTGCTTTCTGATTTTTTTTGTATATGCTATGTGCCGTATAAACATTTTAATGAAACTTAAGTTTTATGTATGTCTTGGATTGCTTAGATTTGTATAAGTAATATGTAGTAAAATCTGAGTTATTTTCTTATGTAGATAGTATATAGGTACAATTATACAGTTATATCTTCTTAGAGTGTATATTCCAAGAAGGCAGACTTAGCTTCATCCAATTGTCTTTGTTTAGAACCCAGAATAGTAGTTATTTCACTCCCCCTCCATGTATGCACACATGTGGAAGCTAGGGTAGTTAATCCTCCTGTCTCTACCTCCTTAGGGATATCAAATGTCCACCACAGAACCTGTTTGGGTTTTTTTGAGGGGAGAATGGTCCTGGGCATTAAACATAGGTCTTGATGCTTGTGGAGCAAAGCAGTTTACTGACTGAGCCAGCCCCCAAGCCTCTTAGAATATATCCTTTAAGTCAGCTGCTACTTTCTGGCTGTGTACTCTGAACTGGGTGTTAGAGATAGTGATGGGCATTCTCACAGAGGTCATAGTTTAATTTAGTGACTATGAAAATAGAAAATAGAGAGAGAGAGTGATGACATAATTTTCCCCTACATTTAATTTGGGTTTACTAATGTACAGATCTATATTTTGCTTGCTCCATCATTGAGAAGGGACATAGGCATCCTGTGTGTTAGGCCTTTCTTCCTGTAAGTGGCCCAGTCCTACAGTCAAGATGAAGGAGTTGTAGCTTCAAGCATACTTTATGTAAAGGGTTTCCACAAAAGGGGCAGCCACTCAGGTGAATTAACAATGGCATTTGGTCACTTTGGTTCCTTTCCTCTTGGTGTACTTCAACCATACACCTCTCTTGACCTGGGATCTTCAATATTCATCCCCTTTCCCTCAGTTAAACCTCTGAGGGAAGCCCAGTAACTCCTTCCAGTAGCATATTAGTCAATGATTTTAAGGGCCTCCATGGGGACCATTGTCTTTAATCAGACCAACATTTATTTACTTATAGATAGCTCTCTGACCTGGCTGTATGTCATCATTAATTGTGATATGTTGATAAGGCTTTACTCACATGCTATAATTGTAACACAAATCCATAGGAGAAGAGCGAATCTTATTCACAGTGAGGGCTGTGAAACATTCCTAAGTGACAGATGCTCACTGTGTGTTCCCTGGGTCAACACAGTGTCGATACCATTGGGGAATGTGGAAGCAAAGAATTTCAAACCTTCTGAATCAGAGACTCTGGGGATGGAGGCTAGCAAGCTGCATATTATAAAGTCTTTGTCATGACTCTGATGCTCTTTGCTTCTGAGATCCAGGACTACTGCTTTAGACCAGAGGACTAAGTCATATCTGGGACACTTCAGTCAAGAGTGAGATTAACATGAGGCTACATTCCAAGTGTGTCTGGCTAGTCCGTCTATAGACAAGGCCAACTGTGGTTGTTTGTCAAGCTGTGAAACTGTCCCAGATTTGCACATATGCATCAGTCTTAGGACTTGGGGAAATAGGGAAGAAAGGGATGATTTACCAAATATGGCAAACACAGGTTTGTTGATAGTACTAATGGGAGGTAGGTAATTACGTCAGTGGTGATAACTGCACCCCCTCTTTTCCTCTCATGTCCCACAAGCCACAGACCACAAATGAGGGCTATGGGAAGGGCAGAGGATAAAGCTGTGGCAGGGGATGTAAATAAGTGTATTTGCTAAGCTAAACTGTGTGGAGTTAAGAGTTTATGGAATTCTTTAGTATAGTATTTCTGTGGCATTGTATATGTGTGTAGATGTGTGTGTAGGTATGTTCAAATGTGGTGGGGCCAGAGATTGACATCAGGTGTCCCCCTTAAACGCTCTCCACCTTATATATTGACGCTGAGATCCTTATTTGAACCCAGAGCTCACCAGTTCAGCCAGTCTAGCTAGGCATCCTGCTCTGGGGGAATTTCTTGTCTCTGCCTCTCACACACTGGGGTTACATTTTATGAGAGTTCTGGGGATTCAAACTCCAGTCCTTATGTGACTTTACCCACTCTCTATCTGGGTGGAATTTTTTGATTATAAGTTTTAATCTCAAAGCAGTAGTCCCCCAAACAGTAGAGTATAGTGATTTTAAGATCAGAAAGGATTGTGACTAGGAAAGATTTCCCAAACATTTGCCGGAAATTCTTTTACATTTCAGTTCTCTTTAAATTGTTCTCTGTGCTGAAGATACTAAGATGAATGAGAGAAACACCATCAGTAGTCATGGGATTTGAGGGTAAAAACAAAGAAGACACCTGGTGAGGAGGAGATGTAGGATGCCGTGTGAACACATAACCATTGGTTGTATGTTATATCTGGGACTCAGGCAAGTCCTTGCTGAATAAGGATTACTTATCTGAAAACTGAAGGTGAAATAGCAATCGTCTGGGTGAAAGTGCACAGGGAATGGAAGGAGAATGCAAGGAAAGTATTCTAGAGAAAGGGGAGACCACAAGTGAGAGCTTGGCATAGAGAGAGGCTGGAGTGGACATTTTATGAGTGGTAAGCTGAATGTGCTGGATCCAAGAGGGATGTGGGATGTGGTAGAAGATGGAGTAAGAAAGGCAGCAAGCCTAGACCCAGAGAGCCTAGGGACTTAGATGGAAGATTTGGGCCAGGGCCCAGGGACAATGGGAAGCCACTTAGAGGTTTAACACAGTGGAAGAAGATGATGGATTTGCATGAAAAATGAATCTCTTGTCTGTATCTTGGAAGTGAACTGGAGGAAGGACTGTGGGTATTGGGAGACAGGAGATGCCTGTCATGCAGATTAAATTTACAAATGTTTGCTTAGGGAAAATATGGAATGAACTAAAAATTAGATTAAAATGTGTAGTTAGTCTTGTGCTCTTTTCCAGCCCTAGTTTTGTTTCTTTGAATGAAATAGATTTCTGACAGCTATGGAGACCTAGCCAGGGGCACGAATCAATCAACAGGTAGTAACTGAACACTACCTATGTGCCAATCACAATATAAAATACAGTGCTGAGGCCTGCAGGCTGGCTCAGTAGGATGCCTTAGCAGGTTAAGGCACTTGCTGCCAAGCCTAACAACCTGAGGTCAATCCCCAGGACCCACGCAGTGGAAGGAAAGAACCAACTCCTGCCTGTTATCCTCTCGTGTCCACGTGCATCCCATGGTACCCACATACACTCGTACAATACATAATACAACAACACATTGTGCTGGGTACCCTGGGGGATTCTTGGAAGGCTGGTCCCTGTACATAAGATACTAATATCTGAGTAATAGAAATAAACAAAACTGCATAGATAGATGTTCACTGAAGATTCAGGGCATATGTGGTTAATTGTCAGAAAGCAAGAATAGAGTCATAAACCCTCTTCAAGGAGGATTAGACTTACTTTTGTGCAACTGGTGAGCCTTGAGTAGAGCTTTGGGGGATCCTAGGAGTTGAGTAGACTAGGTCCTCTAGGAGCACACTACATTTCAGAAGTGGTGTGACCTGCAGACTTTGTGGTTGCAGCCACACTTGTGGTTTAGTTTATCTTGACTTTCACAGAAAGTTGGTTGAACCTCATTGATATGTAAAAGCACATTGTTTTTGTTCAAAAATGGGGTACTAGCATGTGTCCCCTACTTAACAAGTGACCAAGTTTCTACTGTATCTGCTGGAATTGGGCACATGGATGGGTAGATTTGTTGCATGGGCATGTGGCATTGATTTAGAAGGGGCCTGGGAAGGATGGAGATGGATGAGATATTTCTCAGAACAGGAAGTGTAATGGGCTTCTCTAACTCTTAATGCTCACTCCATAAGCAGGTGCTGTACTTTGCAGAATATTACCTAGTCCTCAAGAAGTTAAAAAATTGCATGTATCAGAAGTGGATCATTCTAAAATTCCCATCCTAAGACCCTCAAAGTTGCTGCCCCTCAGTATGGAGACAGTCTACTCTTGTGCAAGAGATAAATGCCCTTGAAAGGTGCATTTGGCTCTGAATTACCCTCATGTCTCAGGTTTATGTTGCTTCTTGACAGTCATTTGCTGCTGTCCCGGTCAGAAACTGGGGAGGAGGCTGAGGACACAGTGCTGAAACAGTCCTCACTGGCATCGTCTGATCTGGACCAGACTTGAGAGAAGACAGGGGAGTGCCCATGGGGTGGCTTCTGGGAGATACAGTGGACTAGGTTGAGGAGACTGTGAGGATGTCAAGGTGATACTGAGAGCCTATCTGCTTGTCTTCCTGAAGACACTGCAGGCTAAGTCCAAAGGGGTACAGAACATGGTAGAACACTACTAACTTTGAAGGGTCTTTGTAGATGTTTGTGGGGTTGGTGTGGCCAAAGATATAGAGACACCAAAGAGCTAAGGAACCCCACCCACTCCATTTTCATAGGAGTTGGACCTCTTCCTTCTGAGGGAGGATCTCATGCAGCTCAGGTTCCAAATTCACTATATAATCCAGGATGGCCTTGAAATTCTTAACCTTCCTCTTTCCATCTCCCAAGTGCTAGGACTAAAGGTCTGGCCTCTGTGCTTCATTTAGGCATTGCTAGGGATCAAACCCAGGCACTGTCCCTGGTCCTCTTTTTAATTTTATTTTGGGAATTTGCTCAGTAAACCCTGTTTATATAATACCAAAATTCTGATGATAGACATGAACTGAACATCTTTATCAGTTTAGTGGCCTTTTCACAGCGTGCTCTTTTGATCCTTGATTCCAGGCTTAGAAGCAAGGCTCTGAGACAGTGGCAGTCCCAACTCTGTGGTCCCCAAAGCATTGTAGCACTGGATCCCAAGACCTGCACAGTGTACACAGATCAGGCACATCCCTGCTGGGGTTGCTATAAGCAAGTGTAATGAGCACTATTTGGAGGGCTGCTGGTAGGAATAAGAACAATGAGCTAGTGTGAGTTCTGCCTGAGGGATCTGTGGACGTGATAGTCCACTGGGGCTGTGGAGACATGTTTGTCTAGGCAGGAAGCCATGTGGGACCCTGAGCCAACATACTCTGGCATACCTCCTAACCATACCTGCAGCAGATCCCCTGGACACATAAAAGGGGGCAGGAGTTATGGATGGGTGTCCAACCCCATCCCTTCTGGCATTGTTAGTTTCTTCTGTTCCCTAGTTGGGATTGAGACATTTCCCAGCTCCAGGAAAATTCTCTACTATGTTCAAGCCACTTGGACTTCTCCTTAGTTACTTCATGAACTCACTACCTGGGATCCAGATTCTCTGAGCTGGAGACACTGAATCCTGATGAATTTGCAGGGTAGGGAGGAAGAGAGAGGAAAAAAGAAGAGGGGAAAAGGGGAGGAGAGGGAGGGAGAGAGAGAACCGATAGAATACCCTGTAGGTTCTTCATTGGCATGGACCAAATGAATGGTTCTGCGTGTGCCAGGCTCTTCCACTGTGACCACACTGTTGGCATATCAGAGGTGGAATTACATCCTGGTGTGAGAGAGTAGTCTTCTCTCCAGGTGATACACCTCTGCTGCCAATCATTTGAAGACAAGGCACACTTCTTAGAGCAGACACTGGGCTATGCGCACATGTTTGAGGAGAGTGTCAGGGTGAGTCCATGTGGAGATAAATAGTAGAAATGCCGAGTCGGGGAAGCGGGCCAGATACTCAACACTAATTATAATTCCAAGTATGGAAAAGGAGGGAGCTGAAGTACATAGGAATGAGCTAGACTTTGCTGCCATGACTGCTTCCCCATTCCTGGACTTGTTCTTAGAATCAGCTTCCTAGACTAACCTGAGGCTCATATCAGTCTGCTGAGGAACTGCCTCATTTCTGTTTTACAGATGGGGAGGCTGTAGCACAGAGTGTTGAGCACTCTACTCAAGGTTCAGTTTTATTTGCTAAATCTGGGATTTGAACCCACATCTGTCTGCTTCCACAGATCACATTCCTAACCACTTTTTGTTATGGAATCTTTTAGACAGTACCAGCCAATCTCAACTACGTTGAATGTTGTTCAAAGGAACAGGCAAGTTTCAGGTCTGGATGAAGCTTTATAAGAGGTGACAGAGCCCCCAGCATTACAACTTGAGGTGGCAGCTGAGGACAGGCCAGCCTTCCTTACCTCTCTTCCCGAGCTTGATGTTGGCCATTGGTTTTGCATTAGGAACTGGGAAGTCTTCCTTTGTGGTTGCTCTTGGCAGTCTCTTCCCAGTTGTCTCCAAGGCTGGCAGTGGTTAGCGAAATTGTTTTCAGAGTCTGATGGTGTGTCTACATTTAAGACCAGAGTAGAAAAATAACCAAATACTAGTGTCCTTCAGAATCTATGGTGATTAGTTCTAGGATCTCTCCGGGTACTAAAATCTAGTAATGCTTGAGCCCTTCTATAGAAGGGTTATAATATTTATATATAATCTATACACGTTTTCCCATATACTTCAGATCATCACTAGATACTTATAATACTGGATGCCCTATGAATACCTACGCCATAAGGACAAGAAAAGTCTATATACACTCATTATAGTCATAATGTTTCTTTTTTAATGTTTGGAATGTTTCATTCTGGTTGGTTGAACCCACAGACACGGAGCCCTCAGATATGGAGGGCTGAGGGTATTCATTTCTCAGGATGGCTGCATCCCAGGACCCATACTTAGTGGCCATTTGGTTTAATATGTACTTCATGGGTATCCACAGGACACTGTGCCCACACTCAACTATTGTTATTGCCCAAGGGTGTTGAAGGCTTGTATAGGAGCAGATGTTTGAATGTCTGTCATTCGCTCTGATTTATCTAATCAGTTGTAGCTGACATCATAGCCTCAGACAGATGGGAACATATGGCTACCTTGGTTAGATTATACACTTCATTGAAATTTGAAAACCATGAATTACTAACCTGGTGTCTTGACCCCAAATAACTGTAGGAGAGTTCCAGGATAACAGCAGATAGGCCTGGGGAGATCTAGGTAGTATCAGCCCACAGTGATATCTCACCTAGTGATTTTCATACTTGCTGTTGATGTGTACACTTGTGAAGCTGGGTGAGGGTGTGACATACTCTGTCATCACTTTGTTGTATATTCTCCTGTCTTTCAGTGGGCCGGGTAGGACTGCTCTTAAGACCCAGACTTAAACCCATTCATGGGACTAGAATAATAATATGCTTACTCTTGGTCAGCACTGTTAAGTCATTTAACCCTTTAATAAAATTGGATAATATAGGTTTCCCAGGGAGATAAGATTGATGAAAGCATTTGGTTCACAGGTCTTAGTTTTTAACTACCAAGGTCTGTGTTCGCAGCTCAGGCTGAAATGTCTCTTGTCCCCTAAGCTCAGAACTCAGCAGTAAAGCAGAAGTCAGGATAGGCTTTGCTTTCTGAAAAAGATAGAGAGGTGCTCTAAAGAAAGAGTTAGAAAAGGCAATCTTTTCAAATGTGATTTCAGGACCAGGAGGGCTAGCATTCACTTAGACCTTGTTAAAATGCTGATTGTCTGGCCCTATCTTCACTTATCAAGTCAGAAATTCTGGGGTGGTGACTGTTGCATGATAAAATAAAGAAATCACTGTTCTGGGCCCAGTTCAACTTGTCTGTATGTGTCCACAAACATGCTTTTTATTCTTTTATTTCATGGAAATAGGTTGTCGAAGCTGCTTCTAGGGTTGCCCAAGTGGACTCTGGAGTCTTTCGAGAAAGTAGGAAAGCAGAGATAAACAGAGGCCTTTTAAGTGTTTAGCTTTATGGACCCCAAACTCCAGCCCACCCCCTGCCCTGAGGTATCTGAAAGAGTGGAAAGCTCACCATCCCTCACTCTCAGTCCTTGAGAACCTGGGTTTCTCTGAGGCCAGTTTCTACTTTTTCATTGTGAGGGCCTCTGAGTGATGCTTGATGGATTTGTTGAACATGGAGTATCCTTCCATCCAATGGCTTCATGTCATTGATTTCTTTTATCTGTATCTCTTAACAGGATTTTAAAAAATACTGTTCTATAATTGTGCCTAAGGTGTTATTATGGGAGTATATTCTCTCTCCACCGCTTCCCTTGTTGAATGAATGTAAACTTTATAGAGTCAGGGCTGTATTATTATGCACTGCTGTATCTCCAATGCCAACTGCAGGTAGGTGACAAGAGGATGGCATTTAACACAAACCTGCTGAAGGAACGGATAGATGCATGAGTGACTGAATGGATGACTAAGTGGATGGATGATCCCTTTACTGTCAGAGGCTTATTTCTGCGGTAGGGAAGTAATGTGATGTGGTGGTTGAGAGCTGTGAAGTCAGCTCATGTTAGATCCCTGGCTCTCCTCTTTATGGACAGTGTACATTAGCCAAGTTTCTTAGCCTCATTATGCCAGTTTCTAGATATGTGAGATGAGGCGAATGCTTCAAAGCTTATTAAGAACATTACATGAACTAGAATGTGCAGTAAAAAAGTTCCTAATATATAGTAAGAGCTCTAGAACTCTTTATATTGACTTTGGGAGCAAAAACGTGGAATTCTTACAGTTGTTTGACCCCCATCCTCCTACTTACTCCTGTCTCATAGCATGCCTGTGTCTGTTTGTGGGACGTGTACTAAGGGTGATTTATTTCAGTGTTAGGGAAAAAGGACTTCTGTTAATTAACTGATAGTGTATGTGTTTGTGTGTGCCCATGCGCACGGGCATGCGTATGTTTGATTTATCATGTGCGTGGAATTTTCTCTCACTTATAATAGAAGACACATGGCTCAAGTTAAAAGCTTTCATATTTATTATTAGTACAAATAGTAACAATAGTAATGCCACCATTTATAGAGCTTTTTCTGTGTGCTAGGCATTGTATACTTTAGAGGTCAAGGGATTACCTGTGTCAGGGGATATCATGTACTTAGGTAGTGAATGATTTTAGTGTCTGGCTTACAAAGGCAAGGCTAGGCTTACTTCATTCACTGATATCATATTGCTGTTAGCATGGCCAATAAAGACCCACATAGCCTTTCTGCTTAATTAAATCAATTGCTTTATTTGAATCAATTGCATTGTTTTAGGAGGCACATTCCTTTTCCCTTTGGAATTTAAAGATGCCCGCAATGTTGATTTTTTTTTTTAAAGGATCTCATTCTCATACTTTGCTGCTTCTTCCTCTTACCTTCTTATTTCTCTCCTTTCCATCTTATCTCATTTGTTCATTCATCCATCCATTGATTCAAGTTACCGTCCTCTTAGACCAAAACAAAACATGCAACTTCCAGCTCTCCAGCTGCACCTGCGACTAAAGGCTACTCAGGAGCTTGGCTCCTATGCAAATCTGCTTGTTCGCGCATGTTGGAGCCTTTGCCTTTTGGTAGTAAGTTGTCCCTTTGTTCACAAGGAAATGGACTTTGACTTTATTGCAACTCCTATTTCCATAGTATTTGGGCACAAATTACAAAACCTACCTGGTGACAATCTTAGTTACTGGAGGGCTTGGAGTTCCAGGAAGAAGAGAAGGTGTTTCCTTCCTGCATCTTCAGATGGATGGGTGATTGACAAACATCGCTGCAATTATTGGACAGGCTGCCTTCGTTCCTTAGAACCTTCAGCATGCAGGCAACAGACCATTAGGCTGGCCAGGCCAATGGTTTGGGGAACTTCTCTTCTTTCAATACCACCTAGAGTAGTAATGAGGTTAAGAGTCCTAAGTCTTGGAGTGGGTATCAGGTAGGGTCACCAGGTCAGTATTCCTTAGGACAACTATAGGAATGAGATTATTTCTGGGAGCAGAGCATTCATGAAGCCAAACTCTCTCCTATGCATGGAAAATAATAGCAATGTGTTCAGCTAGACAAAGGAATATTCCATGCTATGCTTAAGGCAGAGGATTTTGGTTTTCACCCTTGTATATTTTTTTTTGGAATTTCATACAATATATAGTCTCCCCACTCCCCTAACATCTTCCAGATCCTCCCCATCCGTATAACTTCATGTACTTTCTCCTCCTTAGAAATCAAATAAAAACAAACCAAACAAAACTATACTTCCCATAAAAACCCATGGAATCTGATTTGTGTTGGCTAACTATTTCTGAGCATGGGGCCTACCCTGGAGTGTGGTTGATGTACCCGGTGTCACTCCATTGGAAAAAAAAAACCAACAACTGATTTTTCCCTCTCCCATCAGCTATCAATTATAAATATCTCTCTGGCTGGGGGTGGAATTTTGTGTCTACTTCTCCTCTGTGCTGGGATTTTGTCTGGTCTTAGCTTGTATAGATCTTGTGCATGCTGTCATGGTCTGTGAGTTCATATGTGCATCAATCCCACTGTGTCTGGAAAACTATGTTTATTTGAAATTGTCCACCAACTCTGGCTCTTATAATCTTTCTGCTTCCTTCTTTGCATAGATCCCTGAACCTTGAAAGGAGGGCTGTGATAGAGACATCTCATTTAGGGATGAGTAGTGCAAGATCTCTCATTGTATTAGTCAGGATTCTTTAAGGAAAAGAACTGATAGGATGAACTAATACATATATATATTATAATTATATAATACATCATATACATAATAATATATATAGTATATAATGGGATATACATACATACATACATACATACATACATACATATATACACACATATGGGATTTATTCGAGTGGTTTACAGACTGGTCTGAAAAGTCCAGCAATGGCTGTTTCCTGATAGAAAGGCCAACAAACTGGGAGTTGTTTAGTCCATGAGACTGGATGTCTCCACAATCACAATCTGATCCTGGAGGCATGTAGGTCCTAGAGGACTGCCAGTTTTCAGTCTGTGTTGGAATTCTGAAGAAGTAGGTTCTAACACCAGCATAGGAATGACTCAGAATAGATGAACTTGCCAGTGAGAGTGAGGGCAAGCAGGAAGAAAGCACATGCTTCCTTATTCTATGTCCTTTTATATGGACTGCTACCAGGTTATATGGGTCCAGATTTAGGGTGGGTCTTCTGACCTCAAGTGATCCAGATTTAGGGTGGATATCCCACCTCAAATGATCCAACCAAGAAGATCTCTCACAATGCTCACAGCTGCTTGAATTTTAGTTACTTTCAAATGTGGTCGAGTGGACAACCAAGATTAGCCACTCACTCTCTGCATATTGTCTTTATGTTAATTACCATCCAATACAAGAAGAAACTTCTCTGGTGAGTGCTGAGTGATGCACTGGTCTGTGGATGTAACAATATAGCATTAGCAGTTGTTTTATTGCTATGTTCATTTAGCAAGGTAATCGTAGGTTTTCTCCTAGAGTCCGACTTCTCTATCAGGGCTTTTGGGGGACATTCTAATAAAATGCAGAAGACTTGAAAGAAGATAGATAAGGAAGATCTTGGAAAAAAGGAAGAGCTAGTTTTGGGTTGTCTAGGTTAGTGATTCCAAATGCTAGAACAATGCCACATGACATGTTTGTTTTAAAAAGCAAAGCATATAAACAAACACACAAAACCCCTAACCCTCCCAAACCTGTCTAACAGTCACAGTCTGGTCCACTTACTGAGTTAAATTCTTTGAGTGGAGTGGAGCTCATGAATATCTCTTTATAAAAACTATCCCATGTAATTCGAGTGGGAACCATTTTTTAGGAAGATTTCTACATTTTATTTTATGCATATGAATGTTTTGTTTGTATGTATGGATGTGTACCCCATGTGAGCCTGGGGTCCTCAGAGGCCTGAAAAGGATGTCAAATCTCTTGGAACTGTACCTGCAGATGGCTGTGAGTCACCATGTGGGTGCTGGGAACTGATCAAAGGTCTTCTGAATGAGCAGCAAGTTCTCTTGACCACCGAACCGTCTCTTCAGCTCATAAAAAATAAAACTACAATTTTCACACCAACCTGAACATGGGAACTGTATTTTACATTATATCTCAGCAATCCCAATACCCAGTTCAGTTTCCAGCACAGTTTGTACCCAATAAGCATTGCAGAACTATCCTGGAAGAGAATTCTCAAAGTTGGCTATTGACTGTGTAGAGTTAGAAGAAGACACTATTGGTGACATGGCAAAAATATCAAATAAGGCTCACTATTCAGCAGTGAGTAGTAAAACAAAATGCTAAAAAAGTGTCTTTCTAAAGGAAAAGGACCAATGTAGTGGGCAGAATAGCCTGGGACATTTCTGCTTGGCAAAGCCCCTCCAGTAGTAGACCATCAAAGAGAAGAGCTACCAGGCTGTCTTGACTGTCCCCAAGATCATTTATGGCATATCTGAGCCATAGGTAACAACCAAAGCCACATGGTCCTTGATTTTCTCATCTGCAAAGTGGGACACGGGCATTCACCAGATGTTTGTGTCAATGGAAAATTGTCAGTGTGGCTAGAGGCCATCTGTCTAGTGCCAGAAGCCATTCAAGAACAGCCATAAAGAGAGTTGGGCACTCTCCAGCTCGCCACAGAGGCCAGACTGCTGCACACAATAAAGCCCTTGCTTCTGAACACTGGCACCAGTCCAGTCCACGTGGTCGATTCAGTCACCATTTGGTTAGGGGTATGGTGACTTCCCTTCCATAGTGCCTGGTTGTAAGGTCCAATTATTTGAGGTGTGACTACACAGGAAATCTCAACCACTAAATCCACTTTTAGATAAGGACCCGCCATGCAGCTGTCAGCCATATTTGCAGATGATGGCTGGGAACTTGAGGAGATGAGATGTGGTCTGAATCTAGCTGCTGTTTTGATTAGGGGCAGCGGGACCTGTTTTTTTTTTTCCCCTTGGGAAAGTCGAAATTGGCAAAGCTTGAAGGGCTCCCTGATAGGCATACATTTGGGGAACAAAAACGTAAAAGGAAAATCAATTGAAATAGTCTTTTGATTGGAATCTGATGATACAGTTAGTGTGGATGAAGATTCTGTAGTAAGCTGTTGCACGTATTGTTATGATGGTTACTTAGATTGTTTCCATTTGAAAGAAGAAACCCAAACTAAGAGAGCTTAAACAACTGGACAGCTCTCCAGTCCTTGCGGTGCAGCCAGATGGCAAGCCAGGCTACCTAACTCTACAGAAGCATTTCATTATCCTCTGCAGTCTTCCCTAGAGGACAATTATACAGAAGAGTGAAGCCACATTCACTTGCTGGAGAAGTGGGCTTAGCCCTCTCTGTCTAGAAAGGAATATAGGAGATTTCTCATAGACAGCAAGGGAGTTTAATACTTTATTTATTGTTTACAACAGTCTGGCCTCTGTGGCAAGCTAGAGAGTGCCCAACTCTTTTTATGGCTGTTCTTGAATGGCTTCTGGCACTAGACAGATGGCCTCTAGCCACACTGACAATTTTCCATTGACACAAACATCTGGTGAATGCCCGTGTCCCAATTTGCAGATGAGAAAATCAAGGACCACATGGCTTTGGTCCAGCTAGGATAATGGACTCCGTTTTGACTTGGAGTCCATTATCCTAGCTGGACTTAAGTAATTTCATGTATTTTAAAATGTGATATCATTGTTCTTCTCTTAAATAAGCAGTGGTTCTTAACCATAGAATCTCACAAACTCTATTGGCTATCTCCCAAGAAACACACACACACACATAACATTTTAGATGAGAAATTGATGAGCATTCTTTAAAATTATCCTGGCCTACCTACCTCTGTACCCATCTCCAAAGTCAACAAATCTCTCTCTATAGATCTGATTTTGACAAATTTCTGGGCCACATACAATTTTCATAGTCTAGGGATTATTAAACCTGTAGGCTATCAGTTTTTGTAATCTCTAGTTTGCTAATATTTGCATTGATGACAAATCTTATATTAAAAGATCATTAGGATTTTCTGTCTATCCAGCATTAATTTCATATTTATATGATATTGATGATTTCTGTTTTGTTTATTGTTATATCACTAAAGTGTGACTATATGGTATAGTTTATATATTTCTTGTGTTCAATATTTGTTCATGAAAATTATAGGTGAAAGTACTTGGAAATGAATCTCATACAATAGAACAAATTGTCACTGAAAAGACTTTTTATTTCTCTATTATGTATAACATTATTTTAGATCCTGTTATATCTTTTATTAAGCTAAAGAAGTTTCCCTCTAATCTTAATTTGCTAAGAATTATTTTTAAAATTATAAGATATTGGACTTTATAAAATTTATTTTATACATTAAGATAATTTTATAATTTTTCTCTTATGTTTCATCAATGTGGTGAGTTACCTTGATAAACTTTCTAAGAGAAAACTGTCCTTACATTCCTGAGGTAAAGCCTACGTATTGTTATACATAACCCTCATCCTATTATGATTTATAATTATTTCTTAATATACTATAGGATCATCCAAAATAATATTTAAGATTTTTAAATGTATGTTTATGAGTTAAATGTCCTATAGTTTTCTTAAGTTAACATCATATAGCTTCAGAATCTAGTTTATATTTTTTTTTATTTGAAAACTTCCTGTCAGTCTTTTTTTTGGTCATAAATATGACATTTGCTGCGGGCCACAGGAATATACCATAAGAACTCAGCTGGTTATGGCAAAGTCACTATCTGGAGGAATCAGGGAATTCCTCTAGAGGAAGCCAAATCCCAAGGAGTTTTTGGTATTACTTGGCTTGTTATATATCAGCTGTGTTCTGTTATGAAAATCATGTGTGCCTTCATAGTTTTCCCAATTACTTTTCCCTAATTAGGGCTAACAGTGTAGACTGATCACTCTCTGGACATTCCAGGTATTTGGAGAACAGCCTCAGGAAAGGTTTTCTCTGGAATCAGATATCTCCTTTGGCCACTTTCAAGGACTAGCAGTAATAACAGTCTCCTGATTTAAGGTAAATTCCACAAGGAGACACCATCTAGGTCAGGTGGACGTTAAGCAATAGCTTTACACAATTTAGCTCAGACCCTCCTTTCTTACAGCCTTACTAACTTTATAGACCTCTAACTCCTTACCTAACCACTTCTAGGAACATTTAGATAACCTTCTGCGCTAACAGCTATGCTCAGTCAGAACTCCCAGTTCAAGCCTCCCTGTAATTATCATTATTGGCAGCATCCGGCCAGGTCCATCCCCGGATGGAGGAAAGTACCTTATCAGAGATACCTCCATACTTTCTAAGAACAGGCTTAAGCATCCAGGCTACCCATTTGAGAAGGCCTGGTGGATGTGCCAATTAAGCTTTACTTCCTGCTTTCCCAAACCTTACCTCTAGTTCCAGTTCTCCCTTTAACTATCACCAGAGGCATCTAGCTGTACACAGGTTGCCTAGCGACTGAGCACACTTTCCCCCACCCTGCAGGAAATCAGCAGATAGCTTGGACAGATAGGAGCCACAGGAAAAAAGAAGACAGTTTTATTTTCTCCCATTGACCTAGCAACTTATAGATTCTTAACGTTTTCTACTAATCACGTTTAGGATTATAGTTGAGCACATAAGAGCCCTCTTCTCAGATATTACCCAAATTTAGCCTTTGTTAATTCATTTCCCCATTGGTCACTTCCCTTTGGGGTTGCAAATGATAATTAACGGTTATTGCCTCTCAGTGTGATTCTTATCACCCCTCCGTTTGACCCTGGAAGCCTGGCTTTATATACCAGGACTTCCAGGGCACGAGACAGAGAAGACAAAGGAGAATGGAAGAACTAGATTGAAGGGCTAGAAGAGAGTACTAGAGGAATGAGATGGAAGATGAGGAAGAGTCAGATGGCAAAGCCCTAGCTGGATAAGAACAAGGTGAAAAGGACCTAGAGGAGGCAGAATTAAGATGAGAGAGTTAAGATAGAACTTAAGAGGGAACAGTAGATAAACAGAAATCAGGCAAGAAAGGAGCTAGGCACGAGAACAGAACTGAAGCTGTGTATATGTAGATGTTATGCCAGAGGAATTAAAGCAAGTGGACCATAGAGCTCGGTGTGCTGAGATTCTATTTCCTGAAAATAGTCCTCGCCGTTAGTAGTTCTCTCTCCTGAGCCCCTGGGATGTATAATATTAAGGCTGGTCACTCTAATATTATACAAGAGACATTATATTGTTAGATCTTTTAAAATATTCAAATTAATTTAGAAATTTCTTTTAATTCGAGAACATATGTTTTTATTCATTATAATTACTGTACTCTTAGCACTTATCTTCTGTTTTCTGTTTCCTGTATTTTAAAAATATCCTTTTCTTGTTTTCTATAGAGATGTCCAATTTTATCTGGTTTAAAGATAAACTATTCTGTTTCTGTTTTTATATTAAGAAGGAAGGTGGTAGCTCCCCTTGCTTAACGTTGCACCAAGGCTTGTTTTCTGCTATCGAGCTCTTAAATTTATCTATCATTCTTCAGGTTGATCACTCCTGATACGAAAATCCCCAATCCAAAATGTCCACAAATCACAAACTTTTCGAATGCTGATAGGACACCACAGGTGGAAAATTTCATCCCTGAACTCAGGTGACAGACTGTAGTATAAATACAGGCGCACTAAAAATATTGCCTAAAATTACCTTCAGGGTATGTGTATGATGTATATGTGCACAAATGAACTTGGATATCAAGATAGTTCATTATATATTCCAGTGTTCCAAACTCTGAAAATAATCTGAAATTTGAAGTGCTTCTGGCCCCACACATCTCGGATAAGGCTTGCTCGGTCTCTGTGTTCCTCTTTGTACAGTAGAAGCACCTGTGCAATGAATCCCTCTTGAGTTCCTCTAGGCCATCCCTCACAGCGTTAAATATAAACTTGTTCTCTGGACTTGTGCAGGTGTGATGATACTCTGTTCTGGAATTTTCTTCCCCCAGGTTTAAGAAAACTCCTGTAATGAACTTGACCCAGGTATTTGGTCTTCTGTTCTCGAATTTCTCGCAATAGCCTCCCAAGTAGCACTTTTCATTTGAATACTTCCTCCACAAGCAATTTTAATGTGAGGCTTTGTGGGCCCTAAGATATTTTTGTTATGCTACAGTATTTGAATGGCAGTTTGGCTTGCTTTAAAGAGACAGGTTCAGTGTTCACCTTACTATTTTACAAATATAGTAAAATATATTTACTCATTGTCTGAATCTATAGTTTTGCTGTGAGGAAGTATTCTGCCATAGCAAGTAGTTATTTATATTGCTCCCTGGAGATCATTATGCTGGGTCTGTAGAGAGACAAATTAGAAAAAACAAAACAAAACAAAAACAAAACCCTAATTTCATGGCCTTGGAATAAGACAGATCACCAAAATGTGAGCAGCAACATAGGAGATACCTAGCTGGGGTCTGTATTCCCTTTAAGAGTTCCAGCCGTCTGGAGAACCACTCATTTTATAGACACAGAAACCGAGATGAGAACCGTTATGTGGCATATTTAAGGGGACACAGTCAGTGAGTGGCAGCGTATTGATGGGAACTCACATGTCCTGGAGCTAAGCCAGGCCTGATGGGTGGAAACTTCTCAGTAAGGCCCAAGGCTCTATGACACTGCCACCTGCTAGACTAGGCTAGGTTGTGGTATGCAGTTCCTACAGCTGGGTGCCTTCACCATACTGAGCTCAGAGGTTTTTGAGTGAGGGCTGTTAATTCATCCAGGAGGGAGTCTTCTCTGTTTCTCCTCAAGACCTTCCCTCAAGCTAACAACCTATTAGAGGCTGTAATTTATAACTTCATTAGGTGACGTTTTATTGGGGATGAGCATGCTCTCGGTCATATGTAAAGCTCAAAGATAAAGCCTACCCGAGGTGCCTACAGAGTCATATGACAGATTACTATCATGTAAGCAGCAGGCATCGTGCTCTAAGAACAGAGAAAGGGAGACTGATCATTTCTAGGCCAGGAGTTTCGGAGAGTCACACAATTCTTTCACCTGCCAAGGTGCTGTTTGAGTGGGGTCTTGATGAAGGAGTTCTCTTCAGATGGGGAAGATAGGGAGATAGACGCAGGAGGTGAGGCTGGTAGTTTAAAATGAGCATGCATCTGGGGGAGAAAATGACTCAAATGTGAGAGGCTTTATGCATCTGGGTTCTGTTTCTAAAGGGAGAAGGTATTTTCTGGTGGTACTGGGGGTTGAACCCCAGGCCTTACACATGCCAAACAGATGCTATATCACTGAGCTATAGTCCTTCAGGTGAAGGCTTTTTAAGCTGGAGAATGGCAGGATCAGACCCAGAATATATTAGATCATTCTGAGGCACCACGGAAGGCAAAGCCCCAAGTTCTCTGGAATACCCCAGGGGTCATAACCATATGATCTTGACCCCAGAGTAACTGGGTCACTGGAATGGAGTCTATGAGCATGTGGGTTTCAGATACACAGTGGCAGAATGTAGTCTTCGTACTGTATGCACCGCAGATGACGAATCCGGTATTCTTCCTTTGAGAAGCCTTCTATTAGTCATGCTGGGGTCTTAGGAGAGAAGCCCCGGTCCTCCTAAATCTACAAGTCATCTTGGGAAATCACCTCCAGCTTCATTTAAGAAGCCTGAGTATCATCTCCTTTTCTTGTTTGAGTGAATTGGTCCCCTTCTCTGTGGACCTGTCAACTGTCTGAACCAGTGACCCCTATATCTAAATAATGATATTCTATCTTGCCATTTTGCTCTGCACTGGGGCAAGGGGAGGAGCCGTTAAATTTCAAAGTGGAATAAACAGCAAAGCAACACTAAAAGGACGAGGAGGTTGTTTAGTGAGGCTTGAAGGGAGGACAGGTGTTTCCTCCCATGTTGAGAATAGTGACCCTTGGGAATCGCATTTCCCGTTGAGCAGGCACCCATGGTGAGGCGAGTCCTGTAAAAGGCCTGATAGTGTGGAACTGTATGTGAGTGCCAGAGAAAGCTCATTGTTTTCTAGATTGTCTTTTGGACCCCTAATCACATAAGGAGCTCTGACCCTTGACCTCATAGTCCACTCTTTGTATCCATACCGGCCCTCATACTCTATGGTTGCACAGCTCTCTTTGGCTGTGTGCACATGGCTATGGCCTCCTGTGCTGTGTGGTGGTTTGTCCTAGCTGTCTGGCTCTGTGTGTAAAACACTCTTCAGCCAGTGGGGGCTTTTGGGGGTGCACACAGTGGGGTGACAGGCAGTGCTGCTGAAGACAGAGCACAGCCCTGTCTGAGGTGGGAGGATGTGATGACGTGGCCGCACTCAGCGGGAACGCAGGCCTTTAAAAAGCTGAAGAAACAGCCTCAGAGTAAACGGTGGTTCCACGGGAGGAAAGCACACCCAGTCACATTAAAGAAGCCAAACTGTCTGCTTCAAAGAGAAAAGGCAACATCCTGTCACAGGCCATGCTCTGGCAAAAATGTAAGTGGTTTGGTCGTGGCTGTCAGAGTCGAGTAAGCAGAGGCAGGGGCCAGGAATGGAGAGCCATTGGTGGTGATGGGAGCGCAGCGTCTAGGTTCAGGGCCTAGGGAGTATGGAGGGCTGAGGTGGGCGAGATGGAGCTTGCTGGCAAAACCAGTCTGTCAGTGGTGATGCTCATTTTCCAACTTGGGGGAACGAACGAGTGTCCCAAGTTGGGGACAGCTCATTGCATCTCCGGTTCTGTGCATGAATCACCGAGGTAGGAAAGGGCAGTTTATGATTCATGAGACGGAAACCACATATGATACGGGTTTGGAGCAGTTCTTCACGTGAGGGCCTTTGCTTTCATGGACACCTGCTCTTTGGCTTGTTGTTTAGATCTCTGGGTCTCTTTCTAGCTGAATTCTGCCAAAGGTGGTTCCCTCCTGTGCATGTGCTGGGATGCGATGGGAACCCAGTTGTGGGAAGCAGCTCTTCCTGCTTTCCTCCAGGCTCTATTCATTCTCTTCCTTATTCTGTGGCATGGTTGGCTTTCTGTTCCACTGCAAAGGGCCCGTGGGCTTATCTTTGACCTTGATTTTTATCCCTGGAGTTGAATGGAACAACTGTGAACTGTATTTTCCGTTCTGTGGATTGAAAAGAATCGGGTGTTATTGATAATGGAAGCCATACAGACATTATCTACAGCATTCCTTTCATGAGGTAAACAAAGTCAACGGAATAGTCTCACAAAAGTTGAACCTTGTTAAGGGTCAGTTTCGTACTTCCTCAAGTATGAGCTATTATCAAAAAATTTTCCTATCTTTCTTTGTAAGATGATTAATTCCTTAAAATGCCTTTTATTAGTTAAAGTATACCATTCCTCAATCAAACTTATATGATAATCCAGATTAAAAGAAAAAGACATCTTGGAGGGTTTTATTTAAAAAAAAAATCTGAAAATACCGCTTCATTGATTAAAATGTGACATAGTCACATTATCAACAACTCACTGTTTTCTTTATTTCTCAATCTCAAGTTCTCTGGAATTGATTTTGTTATTCATAGGTGACTCAGAGGAGCAATTTAAACAATTCACAGTTTACAAAGTCCTATCATTGATATCAGCAAGATTTCATTTTTAAAAATAAAAAAAAATGAACTTTAATTTGGATTTGAGAGTTTTAACCACCTCTTGTAGTTTGGGTAGCATGGGACTCATACCAGAAGGTGACCAGAGCAAAACCTTATCCTTCTGGAAGCAGAGTGGCAGCCAGCATCATTGGAAATGCTCTAAAGATGTAGGCAGATGGGTCTGGGGCCTTTCGAGTGCCTTTTAATGTCTTCTTGCTTAGAGTTTTGTGTGAGCACATTCATTTAAAAAAAAAAAACTCTTAGAGTTTGCATATTTAAAATGGGGGTAAAAATAATTCCACTGTGTATAGTGGCTCTTAATAAGCTGACGGTGCTACAAGAATGATGCCAATTGCTCTGACTTGGCATTAGCCCCTGAGGTATGGGCTGCTTGCCTACAGTGAAGAAGCTGCCATAGCCTCCCAGTGTTGTTACCCACTGTATTTTCCTTCTCCGGTGCCTTATAAGAAATGAACAGATTTTTTTTTTTTTTTTGAGAGTTGTTGGAGGGCTTGCTTCCTGCTCATACTGCTGGGGCCAGCCAAGTAGACCAGAATGCATTAGAGCAGTGACCACATTTGTGAGTTCACCAGTATCATAACTGAAGTGTGCTCAGATGAGCAAAAGTAAAAATCCTTGTCAACTGTCCTTTGGGGCCTTGAAGGGAATGAGGAAAGGCCTTGCACACCAGACTTATCCCTTTACCCTGGACCCAAGGTCACCTGAGTGACTAAGACTTGTGGGAAAACCAGTAAAATCAAGGCAGTGCCATCAGCCCACTGAGAATCGAAGCGGCTGAGAGGGCAGGGTTTACAATCAGACGGGAGGAGCGCTGAAATAGCACTTTCTTTTTTCAGAAAACACCCTTCGGGCATGAGCTGAAATGACTGTACCCAGGGCTAAGAAAGAGTTAAGAGAACAATCCTAGTGCACATGGTCCTTCCTCCCCGCTTGGCCCATGGACTCCGGTCAGTGGACTCCTGGTGAGCACAGGCTCCAGTAGTTAAGGCGGGAGAACAGTGGGACAAAGGCAGACCTGTTGACGTGGAGACGTAGATGCCTTGAGGTCTCAGCCCCGGGTGTCAGCTGGATCAAGAGGTTGGTCCGTCTGCAGACTTTCTCCTCAGGCTCTGCCCTGGTCCTCCCTAGCTCGTGTAGATGAGATCTGACACGTAACAACCAGGGCAGCATAGTACAAACAGCTTGAAACAGCTTGAGCCCTGGGCTGAGCCAGGGCTGACTCTGACAGTTGGCTCTCCAACTGAGACATCTCACCTCTTCTCACTCTTAACACGGGCATTTGAATGCCTGCCTCACAAAGACTTCGTGAGAATTAAAGGAGAGCATGTACCTGCCTCTGGTCGATATTGTCTGTACATGCTGGGGACATCAGCTTGGGGTTTATGTTAACCGTTGGTTATAGGACATTATATTTTGTATTTAAGCAGTTTCCATAAAGTTTGCTCTTCCTCTGCTAAATTAAAAAAATAGATTAATATACAAAGTAATGTGTTTCATCATGGTATCTTCATACATATGTGTCATTCTACTTTGTTCTTATCTGCTCGCCACCCACATGTCCCTTCCTTTGCTAAACTTCTGTTGACACAATTCTTACAATGATTGCCATTAAAAGTTTAAGCTAGAGAAAACACTCCATTATAAAATGTAACTGTAACAATTAAATTTCACATGAGTTAACACGCCAGCTGTCTGGCAACTTTTAAAACCGTAAGTTTGCTTAAAGTGACAAAAAAAATCAAGAAAATGCTATAAAATCACCCTGTGCCATCACAGCATGCACAGGTCTCTGTTTCAGAGGCTGACTTCAGCAAGGCACTAACTCGCTTAAGTGTGAAATATTAACTTCTCAAACAATTTGATCCACACATTTTCAAATGGAAGTGGCCACATTACTGGAGTGGAAAATGTGTTCAAGGCCATGTTTTAAACTCTTATTAAAGTTTCAAGAATCTGAAGATTATTTTATCTAGTTGTAAATTTTTATTGAAAGATTGAACTTAGGGAAAAAAAAAAAGAATGTAGGCAAAGTGGAACTCACGTGTCCAGTAAGCAGCCATGGTGGTCAGTTAGTGCCCTCCTTCTTCTAAATGTCGTATAAGACTATCTGACCTTTCAGGCTATGCCAACTTCCCTCCCATATAACTTTTCCTATACTTTAAAGAGTTCCAGACAAAATATTTTTGGGTGATAGAGTCTAGCAACATTTTTCAAAGGTGTACAACACAAGTGTGCTAAGATGGCTTGTGTGCCAAATCAGGCTTATTGTCTATCTTTGTAAATAAAGTTTTATTAGAACACAGCTATGTTTCTTGATTGGCATATTCTGCAGGGCTGCTTTTGCTATACAGCAGAGTTGTATAGCTGTTAATGTTACTGTATGGGCCTATCTGGCTCTTTATAGGAGAAGTTTGCTCACCTCTTGACTTAGATGCCCGGCTGGTACTTGAGGCATTCATTTCCCCAGGTTATTCAATATCTTGGGCTTGTATAGTGTTAGCATCAATGGTTAATAAAGCATGCAATCAATTCATTCAATAGGTTTTTTAAACTTCCTTTTTATTTATTTTTTTGTGTCGTTCACATCATGCATCTCCATCCCATTCATTTCTCCATCAGTTGATAGTTTGTTAATGACAAAAAGTCTAATTGATGAAAAAATCTTTCTAGAAGTGATGGAACAATGTATAATAAATTCAATATCCTTGTTAGAAAGGGGAAAAACTGGAAGATGAGATTTTTATCGTTGTTTCTTGTATTAGGGAAAGATCTGGGTGATAGTGAAAACAGGCTTAACTGATTTTTCGGTTTGGAAAATCATTTGGAACCAATGGCATTGACTGGTTGTCTCAGATCCCATGGTCTTGGCTATGTCTTCATTGTAGTTAAGTCAAGGGGCACCTTAGGAACAGGAACTAGTTATTACCAAATCATTATGCCCATGTGCCTTTGTCAAACATCTGGAACATATCAGAGAGGTTTAACAGATCAGAGAGGTTTAACAATTAGGAACTCGTAATTCCCACTAATAGTGAGATCTACTTTTAGGATTTACCCTAGGGTTCCACTAACCAGGATATATATATATTTTTAGGGTAAAGAGACTAAGAGGTATACATGTGATTTTTGAAACTTTGAAATCTCATGCATAAATTCAGATATATTTATAGCAGGAGATAATTTAAACTATGTAGACAACCTCTCACGTTTCCATTATATGACACAGCTTTGCTTAACGAGCTCAGTAAAGACCTTCCCTTCCCAAGCTTACGCACTGAGTTCTTACTGCTAACGACAAGAGGGATCCAAAGGAGAGGTGTAAATTCACAGGTTCCTTATGCAGGCAAAGTGGGGGTAGACTGGGGAAGATATACATCTCTCAGGCTGTTGCATTGTCTTTACCCAGGGAGATATGAACAGACATCTAATAAGCCCAGACTGAGAACCAATGGCAGACCAAAGTCACAATTCTATCCAAGTGTAGGTTGGTGAAATTATGAATTTATATGGCTTATTTACAAAAGCATGAGTGACTCCCAAATATCTGTATCACCAAAAATTCCTACTCTAGCCTGGGTAATGACTTCCCTAAATCTGCAGAAATGCAGCCCCCTTTAGTTAGTCCTTTATTGCTTTGAAATTTAGTCTAGCACCCCCTGAAACTAATTCTTACTGGGAAAGAATGACATAGAGCTGGAAGGTCAGGGCCAGGAATGAGTGAGTGGCCTGATCAGGCAAGGGTCTAATGACTTTTCCTCCCCTTTTCTTCTATGGTAGACTGTGAACAAGATCAGCCTTGTGAAGGTCTCATGGATTCTCACAGGTGCTCTTATTGAAATGGGAACAACCATGCTAGTACCCAGAAAACACTGTTCACAACACAAGAATGCAGTTTAACTGGTTAAAGAGCAAATGATTTTCATGGCAAACATTTTCCTTGTCTTCCTATATTTACTAAAGAAAGATGTCAAATATGTATCCCTAATTCTTAATATTCACCAACTCTGAAGTATTGAAAATGGTCCTTCCACTCATGCATTCAAATCTATTCTTTTATGAAGAAGGGAAAAAAGAATCAAGGTTGTCCACACTTGTTTACTAAAAGTGTGGATGTTTGATTCATTAAGAAGTTCTGCAAATATTTGCTTTTAACTTTCCAATACAAAGTAGGTGTATTAGGTCCCCCCACTCTGAATTTCCTACAGTAGTTTAATTTCCAGTTAAATGAAGATGTTCACTAATTTCTCTTGCTAGCTAACCAAACCAAAGTTGGGCAATTGATTATGATTGTTAGGATAACTTTCTCTTTATGGCATCCTTAGTAACTATTCTAGTTTTCTCATTTTTAGGAATAACTTCTTGATAAGAGATGCCTTGGATGAAAGAACCTCCTCTGAAGCCCCTGTGCCTTGGAAGTGTGAGGCTGTGAATAGAGGCATTATTCTTGCATTAATGATTCATGGATTATACTTCCCAGTCTACAGACAAACAGGCTTGGGACCTTTTAGTCAGCTACCTAACCACTGTGGCACTAGTCTTTTCCTAGTTAAGAGACTCAATTAAAGCTCTAATCACTGATTTTTTTTATGTCCCTATTTAAAAAAACATATTTTAAAACAAAGGTTCTTGCCGGGCGTTGGTGGCGCACGCCTTTAATCCCAGCACTCGGGAGGCAGAGGCAGGTGGATCTCTGTGAGTTCGAGGCCAGCCTGGGCTACCAAGTGAGCTCCAGGAAAGGCTCCAAAGCTACACAGAGAAACCCTGTCTCGAACAACATTGTCTATATACTGGAATGCTTTAGGATAGATTTAAGGAATATTGATACCTCGGTCTCGACCCAGAGCTTCTAGTTCTGCCCTAGGAACAGGAATTATGTATCCATTAAGATATAGTTTTCCCTTTATGGGTTATGGCAGGAGGTAATACCCATTCCATAGCACAACTTGAACTAGAAAATGATATTAGAATAAATAGTTTAAATTTTCTAGGCCTGGGAAATGTTGAGATAGAAAAGAGAGGAGAGAGGCAAAAGAGTTAGAAATAGGAACATGTTTTAATCATTTTTTCATTATTCCATGTTTACATATATTTGTGCCTACTGTACTTCCAATCTGATAGGGGAACCTCTAGAGATTAAGGAGTTATGAGTATATTTCTTCTTACTAGATGATTTTAATGTGCAGGTCTTGAACTATTAGTGGTAGTCGAAATTGATGGTCTCTGTACTAGATTAACAGAAAGTGCTCAGTCCTTCTGATAGTGTTAAATGGCAGCTGTGGGGTATAGGGTACTTACTTGGTGCCACTCAGTATATGAATTCTCTGTTGGATCAGTTTGGGTGACATTCGGTTTCTAGTATAGAGATGTAACACAATAGGGGAGATTCTGGACTGTACTTATCACATAAAAGAAGTTCATAGCAGACTTCCCAGGACACTGTGGAAGTCTCTGCACTGCCAACAATATTCTGGCTTGTTTTGTCTTTCTGTTCTGATGTCTTCGGCCTATGACTTTTGTCCTCAAAATTTCCTGATTGTCGCTGTAACTTGAGCCACCACATTGATGATCATCAAATCTTGAAAGAAGAACTGGGGAAAGAAAAAAAAATATATCTTCCTCACTACTGTCCCTTCTCCTAACAGACAACCCCTTTTGAGATCTCATGGCTACTCCATTCACAGAGGAGAAGAGCGTAATTGTTTAGATGGGCATATTGCCAGTGCAAGGGCTGTTAAAAATGAAGAAACAAGCAGGCATTGGATGTGATAATGTCAGTCTTTGCCACACTTTGTGCTCTTTCATCTACTTCTCATAAAAATGCCATGACGTGGGTCCTGTTATAAGATGTCTTCATTGATGAAGAAACTGAAGCTTAAGTATTATATTAGTAACTCACCTATGAGATAAAATTCATCTTAAGCAGACCCAAAATATTGACTTGCTAAGCTGTTGTGTCTCCTGCTACCAAGCTGTGCTACCTCCTAGAGCTTAGGAGATACATTTGGTGAAAGCCAAATGCTTTCCATGTTAGATAAAGGCCAACAGTGAGATAAAATACAGCGGCCCACAGACGGTTGCTCAGACCTTCAGGATTTATTCACAATGTGTTGACTTAATGGAGAGAAAGCTCTGGCGAGTGGGGTTTTATTTAGAGCCATAAAGGGATATTGCTGCTTTGTTTGCTTGTAGGAGTTTAAAGATCAGCTTCAGGGTCAAGCAGATATGAGTTTGAGATTTATGCCTTACTGGTTGTGGTTCTGGTAAGTCTCGTCTCTTTCTGTATACACCAAGGATGTGGTTCTTCCTTCACGGGCTGTGGTGGGTGTTTACTGCTACGCTTGGAAGTAAGTAAACACCCAGTAAGTAGTTGTTACTATTATCATTTTTCTCTTGCTAAGGGCAGAGGTTATGCAGGCTAACTATAGATTACAGTCTGTGAGTTTGCCATTACCTGTGAAGTGGCAGGGTGCATATTCATGGTCCTGTAATTAATAACAGGACTCGGGGATCAGGGTCAATGCTGATGGCTAAGCTGATCAGTTTGAGACCCATTTGTCCTTGACTTCCTTACCATCCTCATCAGGCAGTGTGGGGCGCATACTTGCATTTGTTTTTTAATTCACAAGTTTGGACTGAGGTATTTATAAGTTGGGTGTGAGGAGAACAACACTTGAAATGGTCAAGAAATAGCACCGATGATACTGAAAACCGAAACAACAATGTGTTGCCTATTTTTCTTAGTAATGGTTTCATTAGTAGTGCTTTCTGGGAAAAGCTGGCAGTCAAAGACTCATAAGCCAGAATCATTCTCAGACTAGGTGCTGGTGCCCAAAGGGAGTCAACCACCCTTCAGGAGAGCGGAATTACCTTTTAATCTATTAGAAAGAATCAAGCTTTTACTGAGAAGGGAGATGATAATAAAGATTCTTAAAACCTCCTAGGAATGACAAATGGTGAGATGCTGAAAAAGAAAGGAGGGAGAAAAGGTGTTGAAAATAACAAGTTTTAATATCAGCTCAGAAAGAAAAGAGTAGAAAGAAAGTCAACCATCTTTTCATTATGCTATGCTTGTGTGTACTCATCCAGGCATCCCATCTAGTGATGGAACTCCTAGAGAAATGAAGCAATGAAATAAATTATCTCCAGCAAATGGGAAGATGGGATCAGTGATGATGCCATGGGACATTTGTAGGTCATGAAGGACATGTAATGATAATCAGGTTCATTGCTTAGGTTCTGGGAAATACTGTAGCATCTTAGCATTAGAATAAAAATCCAAGGATGTCTAGGCTGATGCACGTAAATGTTGTTGATATTCGCTCTTCAAATAAAATGTCTTGTGGGATCCTAACATCAACGTCAAGATGAAGTATCTCTGGGTTGGGCATGCCCAGAACTTGGCTTGCTTGTTATGTCCTGGTTTTCTTGCCTGGAATCTTAATCTTGTCCTAGGGTTTTTAAGGGTTCTAACCAGTTGCTCACTCGTTTGACCCAGGGCCCTGACGGCTAGTCACAGGTTCTTGGCATGCAGAGTGAGTCACTGGGAAGCATGTTTGTCTTGATTTTCATGAAGCTTTACAGCTGCGAAGGTCATGTGGGTTTCTTGTGAATAAGGGAGGAGGAAATTTCTTTAAAAAATGACTTAGTGACATATTTCTCGGATTTGATATTCTAATAACCACTCTTCCAGTGTCCCTCATAAAGTAGTCTCCCATACCATTAGAGCTTCTGGTTAGTAAACCTGAGAATTGTCGAAAAAGCTCATCTCTACTACAAGTTATGTTTTTCTTCATGAGGCAGTTACCAGGACTATTTTTACATGTGGACCAAAACCTTTACTACTCATGTGCCTTAATACTGGGCAGTGGACCTGACCATTAAATATAACCCCTGCTGCATCCTTGAAGAGTAGTCCTTACCAAGGATCTCATGAAAAAATTAATTTCTTTTTGTAAGACTCTCTTTAGCTTTGAAAATCTAAAACTAGGTATTGTTTAAGTCAAGAACTAATGCCTGAGTATCCATCTGCCTCTTCAACTGCCTAACCCTAGATTTTCTTTCTGACCTATATCAGATAGAGTCAATAATTCTAGATTCAGATCTTTAATAAATAAAGATGTATTCTTCTTGTCTGCTGTATTCCTCCTGGTGGAGTTGTTTCCCTATAGAATTTAGGTTGGCAGTAGTTTGGGTAGGTTTAATGTGGGATTGATGGTCATGCATTCTCAGGTTAGGTCATTACATATACTGACACACAGACACACACACAGACACACACACACAGACACAGACACACACACACACACACACACACACACACACACACACACACACATTCTGCTTTGAGGCTGCTGCTCTCTATGAAGTTGAGGTAATGTCCAATGTGTGAGCCAGGAATCTGCCTTGCTCTAACAGGTGATACAACCTCTACACCTTCTAGATTTGCATTCCATGTTGTATACATAGCCACATATACACTTCACATGTGATATGTGTTCCTAGTTATCCAGACCCACTGAAGGAATGTCCACAACCCAGCCTCAGCTGTGCCTATGTCCTTGCTGTTTGAGAGACACGTACAGATTCCTTAAGGAGTGGCTAGCATCTGAGGTCAGGACAAGGGCGTGCCATTGTACTTTGTCTCTCACCTAATTACTAACACTCAAAAACATCCATTGTATTTATTCTCAGAGGCAGCTCTAAAAGCTCTTAAATATACTAGCAGCCTACTTGTCTGGTGGCTTTTGAAGACAGAAATATGCTTTGCTTATACAACTTTTACAAAAGCCCATGCCAGGCTTTTGTCTCCTGTTCAGGGTTGTTGTTTGGTCAATCTGTTTCTATCCTTGGCTTCTCTGTCTCCTCCATAAGGCTTTCCTTGAGGACTTTAGGCCCAGTACTTGAAGGTGACTTCCAGGAGCATGATAAAGACAAAGTGAGACAGGCTTTGTAGGTAGCAGGGTCCTGGGTATGTGCAGACGTTTAGTCTCAGCATGCAACAAGATATGGTGAGTGACAGTGGCCTTTGACTTGACACCTATTATTATACCCTACGTGTCAGTCCGTACATAATCTTCATGATAGCCCTTTGAGACAGACAATATTGTTCTCATTTTACAGGTGGAGAAACTGAGGCTTACACAATTGAGTTACTTGCTAAGGGTCACACGAGTAATAAACCATGTAGCAAGCTTTCCACACTAGGTTTACCAGGTCTTAATCAGTACTCCACTGTATCTCAGTGCAAAGGAACTTTTCATGACACTGGACTTTTCTTCCCCTTTCAATTGAAATAGGTTCACCCTACATGGGGGTGGTCTATGATTTCACCAAGGGTAACTCTACACTGACTCAAAAGTCACTGCAAATCTGAGTCTCAGAAAGTGGCACTTAAGGGCTGGGGAGCTAGTTCAGTTGGTAAAGTTCTTGCCATGCTAATATGAGTACTGAATTTGATCCCCAGAACTGGCATGGTGGCATGTGCATGTCATCCCAGTGCTAGGAACGTTGAGACAAGACAGGATCCCCTGGCTAGTCAGCCTAGCTGAGTCAGCAAGTTCTAGGCCAGTGAGAGACCCTACCTCAAAAAGAAAACAAAATAACTACAATAGATGACATGTAGGTTAACCTCTGGTGTATACCTACATGTACACACATTCACCCCCTGTATCCTTCACAGACATGCACACACAAGAAAAATTAAAAGAAATTAACACTTGAGACTGAATCTAGATGACTTTCATCTTTTTTTTTTTTGAGACAGGGTTTCTCTGTGTAGCTTTGGAGCCTTTCCTGGAACTCACTCTGTAGCCCAGGCTGGCCTCGAACTCACAGAGATCCGCCTGCCTCTGCCTCTCAAGTGCTGGGATTAAAGGCATGTGCCACCACCACCCGGCTGACTTTCATCTTATAATGAGTCAGTGGGGCTAATCAGCCAAGGGCAGATAGCAATTGGAAAAACATCCTGAGGGTTCATCCAGGGTCTGTCACCTTTGAGTGTCTTGGCTGAGACTCATTCTCTTACTCCTACTCATGGTATGGCCCAAGCCACTGACCCCAGGTCAGTTTCTACACTGGAGAGAGAACTGCCCGTCATGCCTCTTGCCTTGCTCCTCTTTATACAGCCCCTAGAGATAGCTTGCTGCTCATTCAAGCCTTACTGAGTCAGGTGGAAGCAGAAGTCAGAACTCTTCAGTTCTGAAGCGGAAATAGCTTCATCACAGCTTGTAATTCTAGATTTGCTTGTGTGATTGTTTCATTAAAGTCTGTATAGCCCACCTGAGTAGACTGCAAGTTCCCAAGGGCAGGGACCTAGTTTGATCTGCTGGACAAGTATTTGCTAGATAAATGGTCTACCAGATGTCTGTTGGTCTTGACCCTGAATCAGAGATGTGGTGTATCTGAGATAGGAACCCTTTCTGCTCTGGTGACCCTAGTTTCTATAAAAGGCGGGCAGATGCAGCTGGTTTCTCAGGTGGACCTATTTGCTGTCATTTCAGTAGAAAAATACCCAAAATAAAACGTTGCCAGGAATTGAGTCTCTCGGTTCTTGTCACTCCTCATGTGAGTAGACTTTTTGGCAAGTTTCTTGTGGAGGGCTCTATTACCTGGAAACCACCATTTTCTTTGGAAAATGACCATCAAGAGAGACAAGATCATGTGGTCCAAGCCAGTATTTCAACTGGAGGAAGGAGGGTTAGGGTTGGCTTAGGGACCTTTAGATGACTGTTCTTCAAAGCCACACAGAGAAAAAAAAAAAGGGACATATAGAGGCAAGAAGAGGTTACGTGGTGGGGCAAAAATGGGCTATGTTGGAATCAGAGGTCTTGGATTTGGTTGATAACACCTCTACTGATGAATGCAGTCCTGGCACAATTTGTTGAATATATCCAAGCGTCACCCTCTTCATCAGTAGAAGGGAAGGAAAGTAAACTGCATCTTTTGTTTGGTTCAGAGGTTGTAGTGCAGCCTCCCATGATCTCATTTGTGTCAGAGGCTCTGAGGACTATACCACAGAAATTCATGAAAATATAGGTGAGGATTTCAGAATTTCTGGGAGTTAAGATTATGACCTGGAGACACACAGACTATTGCCACCCATTCATTCAGCATTAAATGGGTGTACATACAAAGATATCTACAGCAGCTTTCTGTACCTGCTACTCCACAGTAGATTTGGAAAGAGGGTGGACAGCTGGCAAAGAAGGCGCAGTGGACCTCAGGGGAAAGGAATCCTGGACAGCAGTGTTTGTGAGAAAAGAGTCAAGGAACCTCGCCACACAGAAGACTCCACACCAGAGACCTGTGGCTGGCTTTGCCTGAGGTCATGGGGTGGGATACCTATAATTCAAAGCCTCCATGAAGAAACACCCTAGGCAGAAGTTTGGTAAGTCAGCATGGGCTGTGTGTAAATGCGTTTTCTTTTTACATCTAATGTAAAGAGAGGAATGCCTGTTGGGATCACCCTGGGTGTTCATGCTGTGATCTCTATGGCTTTCTTGAGACAGCATCATATCCTTATTGGATAACTTTGGTCTTGAGGTCTGGTGTTCTATGACTGCAGTCACCCTAGACAGCATCAGACAACACCAGGTGGCTACTCATCACCTGCCTTATTTTGCCCTGTCCAAGTTTAAGGACTTTCTTAGTGACTACAGCCCTCCTCGAGCTTCCCCCAGTGAGGTCACCTGTGGCTGATGGTGAAACACTGAAGGACCGCTGGGGGAGGAACGTGCTTCTTGGGGGGGGGGTCTCAGGGAGGGGAAGAAAACCAGTGATTCTTTCCTCTTCTCTGACTTAGCCAGACTCAACCACCATTTTGGGGATCTCTATTTGATAGAGACATTTCTCTGTTTCCTCCCTGACTGCACTAGCAGCCTTACATGTAATATCATATCATAATTCAAGTACAGTTCTATTTTCTCTCAGATCTTCTAAACAACTTTTATACAGTCATGTCCCTACCCTTGCCCCTTTCACATCCTCTATTTTTTCTCTGCTTTGAGTGTTATCTAGATTGCTAGAATGTATAAATGGAATGTTTATTATGCCCATCTGTGGAGTCCCCTGGTTCAAGCATTAGTGACTAGAAAGCCCACATTTACATATATGCAGGATCTTTTTGTTGACTTACATTAAAAAAAAAAAAAGGAAATTTGGTGTAAATTGGGCAAGAAAGTCTTTCTTTAGTATGTCAAGTCTCTCTGGCCAAAGAACAAAGTCTTGCTTCCTGTCTGGAAAAAAAAATCAGCCATTGTCCATAAATGAAAATAGTAAATGTGAAAACTTTGAGAACTTCATGCTAAGAAGAGCACCTGCAGTAGCATTTCCGAAAAGAGTGTGAACAAGCCTGTGGCCTACCTGAGCTCCTGTTTCCCAGAAGACCTCAGCTATCTCAGGCCACCAACACAAACAAGACTCTTCACATTAAAGTGTCAGCAACTTTTCAGTTGATTTTGTTTTCCGTAGAAGCTAGGGCAAGTTCGTTAGCCCCAGGCTTGAAGTCCTATTGTTCGATTATTTGCTTTGGTTTTGCTACAAGTGAAGAGAGCATTAGTTGTCTTTCTCCTTAATGAGTTCTATTTTCTTTTTGATAATATTGAACACCAGCAGAGAAAGAAAACATTCACAGTGGTCACTGGGAGTGATTCAGTGTCATAAGTGCTAGTATGTGTCTTGTGACCTTCTCATCTAGGTGGCTTTTATCTTTCAAAGTGGCCCATGTGGATGTAGCCTTGAGGTCCAACTAATTGTGAGTTGAAGCTTGAGCAGTCTGTCAAGCTGGCATGGAAAGGCTCCCATAGATGTGAGAACAACTGTTCTATGGTTTCCTGGTGATGTAAATCTGTGTTTAACCTATAGATTACATAGTTTTTAAAACAGAGCTAGCTGCTTGGCCTGATGACCCATGGGAAATCTCAATGGCTGAAGCAAGGGTCTTCTCTCAGAAAACACCTATCAGACATGGGCTCTTTTAAAGCTATACTGAAAGACAAGTTACTGATGACTAGGACCTGGCTACTGGCTCCTTAGTTGAGTAGCATGTGTGCTGTGGTTTGCATGGGGTTATTAAATAAATAGGTGCTGATGATTTTGCATATTTCCTTAGTGAGATTTTATTGTGTCTTCATTGAGAAAGCCAGAGTGTCACGCTTATTTAACTCAGTAGGAGCCTGTGTTCTCTCAGCTTGGTGGAGCATGAGCACTGATGCATTGTGCATCCAGGGGGCTGTGGGTGTAACCTGTTGGCTTTAAACCATGGTGCTGTGCAGCCTCAGGACTCTTCTTTTTATGACATGCAGCCTGTCTGGGTGTGTGGTGGGGGAAGTGAAATGCCCTCTGCTGACTATTTACATCTTCAGATCTTGTACTACTCGTTTTGGAAAAAGGAAGCTCTCTCTGTGACCAAATGTATGGGTTTTGCTATCAACTAGGCTTTTCAAACTTTTTTTCCTTCCTGGAACACCACTGGCAACTGATGGTCAATAGTAAAGAAAGGAAGGATGAAGTCCTGTCCAAAAAGATTCCCAGAGGTTCATGTTCAGGTGGACCGATTTTCCATTGTGATGGATTTTTCAAGCCCACAGAAGCTCAAGGGGTCTTCACACCACAAGAGGAGCAAAAGTTTCAGTCTTCACTAGTGTGCTGCCCAGAGCTACAGTGTGACTCGTGAATTACTAGACTCTGATTATCACTAGTCTGGACTTTTCTCTTCTCTTCGGATACAGTATTATTTCAATCTCTACTTTATTTTCTATGGATGCTATTTTAAAAATTGCTATTTTAGAGTATGTTAATATTTTGTTTAAAAAGTCATGAACTATTTCAGTGCAGTTATTGGAAAGTTAGATCAGTTCAAGGACTCAGCAGCCCTAAGCCAAGGTAATGGTTACTTTGGACAAAGTGCTTTTCTTCTTCAGAATTTCCATAGTGGGCCCAGTTCTGGTGCGGGTGGCAGTTGATGTCACAGTGTTTACTAGGGACTTGTGCTGCTTGTTACTTTCTGTAGATTAATGTCAGTTTGCAAGTACTCTTGTCTATGGAACTTCCCAGGGAGACATCTCAATGCTTTGGCTTCTGATATTTCACGGCACTTTGCAGAGACACCTCAGAAGCCACCCCACTCTTGCCTGCTCAGGTGGAGTCAGTTACCAGATTCCTTGTCAGCTAGCTACAGATACAGAGCTGTGGGAGTGTCCCAGCTGAATTAGACCAGGACTTCTATGTTACACCAGGACACATCTGTTAATTCTGTGGGTTCCAGAGATGACCAGACATGAAAAGGTGGTACACTGTCTTTATAGACTCTCCCCAAAGCCTTCTTGGTTCTTAGATTTTAAAGCAACAGGGGCCAGGAAATCCTAACTTCATAAGATCTGGAAGTACCCAGCTAGTCCTTTTCTAGCCAAGTACATGTTGTATCCAGTTCCAGAGAGGGAGTAGGACCAGAGAGAAATGGGACCTGGAGGCCTCTAGGCCCTCTCCCAGAATTGTACATGCAAATCAGAGGAACATGAGCCTCATTCCTGTCTCTGATCTGGGCTGAGATGTATGTGTATTGCTTCCCCAGTGAATTCAGAGGGTGACCATACTATTTAGACTTTCTCGCTCCTTTGACCCAAACCTCATTCTTTTTTTCTGAGAGTACATTATCTCAGGCTAGGCTCTGTGCCTAAGGAATGGAAAGAAACCTATGAGGAGGTCAGCAGAAATTGAGTGAAGAAAGCTGATGTGGTCATGAATGATCCTGAGAAAGGGGAGCAGAATGAGGCAGAGGCAGAGATGCTTTCCTGTCTCTCATGTCAGTGCATACACACTTGCCTCTGTGTGTGGCACTCAACATTGTTCTGTAGACAAGGTGTGCAAGCAGTGATTGTGCAGGAGTGATGCACTCAGAAGGAAGATTGCAGGCTAAGAACATGTCACCAAGAAGTTAAAACATGTCTCTATTTTACAGATAAGGAAGTTGAGGCCTAGAGTTGTAGCTGGAAGTTTTTCTGTGTCCTGCCTGGTCGTGCAGCTGCTCAGACCCACGTAAACACACAGAGGCTTATATTATTTTCAGACTATATGGCCATGGCCTATGGCTCAAGCTTCTTGCCAGCTAGCTCTTATAACTAAACTCAGCCCATTTCTATTAATCTATATGTCACCACATGTTCTGTGGCATTACCTATGTGCCATTACATGCCTCTCTGGATGGCAGGATGGTGTCTCCCCTGCCTCTCCTTTCTCCTCTCACTATCTCCCTTGGATTTTCCCACCTGGCTCCATACTGCCCTGACATAGGCTAATGCAACTTTATTTATCAACCAGTCAGAGCAACGTATATTCACAGTGTACAGAAAGACATCCCACAGCATAGAGTCATTATGTAAATCTGGAAATTTTCTCCTAATAAGTGATGGCCCATATTTGAATGCAGGTATTTTTGACTCTTAAGTCTATTATTGCTGTTTTGAACAAAGATGAAGGTGGTCTCAGGGCACAAATACTATGCTGGTTCTTCATATACACTCTTATGTCAGCCCATCTCATTGGTAGGTATTTTATGGCTTACTTTCTCTGCTATACTTTACAACCCACATGAGCAGGGGCCACATCCACATCCACATATGTCCAGAAACCTTTTGGAAGAATGTGTATGGGAGTAGAGATTCCCTTTTTATCACAGAGATGCTAACATGAGGATCATCTCTTACAGGGATGCCATGGAGCAGCTCTAGTGTTAAGTCAATGATAAAGCATCAAAGCTCCAAACTCAGTCATCTTCAGAAACACTGCATGTATTTTTATATATACAGACTCCTTGGCTTAAGTAGATCCCTCAAATCCAGGGGTATCTGTATTTTGCATCAGTTTTTAGTTGATTCTGCATCATGGTCCTGTAGGAAACCATAGCATATATAGATCTGAAGCTAGCGTAGTCTGAGGATCTGAGGTCCTGACTCTCACTGTCTGCCTCTGGAGCTCACTCCCTACTCCGCTTGCTGGCTCTGCATAACTTCTTTGCCTACTGGTCTTCAAGACCAGACCATGCTGGTGCTGAGAGCCCAGGAGCCCTGTGGGAGGTCTTGGGCAGAGTGAGGCATACGTTGTTATCAGTATCAGCTGGGTGTTTACTGAACAAAGTTCAGTCAAGGCAGCCCTGTGGATCCGGGTTGAACAGATACCCAGGCTTCCGGGCCTTTGATACAAAGCCTGGGTCCCTGGACCTTTATCAGTGGAGGATAATGGGCTCCTTGTGTGAGTTCCAGAGACCATTGCTTCTTGATCTTGGATGACTTAGATCTTGGCCTGCCCTCCATAGGCCTTTCCATCTATGTGGATAGGTTGTCTCTGATCTCCCAGGCAAGGGAAAGCCCTATGCCCTGGCTCAGGTTTGGTTGATGCTTTGGAGTCTTGGACTTTTTTATGACAAAAGGAAAAGGAAAAACTCTCTCAGCAGCAAGGTGGACACCCCACTCTAGGATACATGAATCAGCACTGGGAGTTTGTCTCATGTGTACTGAGGATCACCAAGGACCTGACAGACACACAATTCTTTTCAGTCCATTAAGCCTAAAGGAGAATTGAGAGGATGATAAAAGGAACTACATTTGAAAGAATCACCCAGCTGATTAGTTAACAAGCAGCCAGGACTAAGATTATAGAGGGTTTAGGCATGTCTGCCACTTGAGGAAGCAGGAATGAGGCACAGTGTCTTGAGAAGTTTATAATCATGTTGCAAGCATTTTAAACTCATGCCAACAAGAATAACTAATCATTACCTAGAAGGCTGTGAATTTATTGAATTTTGGAGGTAGAGGATATAGATCAGTGGCAGAATACTTGCCTAGCATGTCTAAGGCTCTTGGTTATATCCACAGCACTAACAAAACAAAGAGACAAGAAAACAAACAAAACCCTGTTTGCTAAATGCTTGTTCTGTACCTCATTTTATATGATACATATACCTTACTTTTTGTGTACTACACCAAGTTACTCTGACCAACATCCATCTGATAAGAAACTACAGATTAAGAGGCTCAGAGAAATTGAATTACTTCATAGGACCTCATAGCTAGATTGTGACTGAGATGGGATTTGAATCCAGCTATACCTGACTCAAGAGTTCTTGGTCTGATTGTCACCCTTTACTGCTACTTACGTGAATGCCATCAGCTCTAGGTGTGTTGGAGAGATGGATGTAGGAATTCCATGGTCTTGAGGGGTCAGAGAAGTAGTCCCAGAATCAGAATTCTGGCTATCAGAAATAACAATGAAGATAGAGAGGTGAAACATGCAAGGTCGTGCTGAGGAGGGTAACCAGGCCTTCTTGTTGGAGCCAGTTTATGTATCATGCAAAGGGGCCAGAAAAATGGGGTTCTGATCCCATTGGGAAGCCCTGTCGCTTTTAGACAAAGGAAACAGGGCTTAATTATTTGGATATAGTAGAGCCCCCAGAAAGTTTGGGGGCAGAAGGAGTCTTGGGAGAAATACTCTAGGAAGCCTCACAGAGACTTTTCATGTTAAGTACAACTTAGAGAGTTGGGCACTAGAAGATATGGGCACTTGTGGTTGGGGGCTTCTGAGAAGGGCCAGGGGTTCCAGTGACACTCCTCTTTACAGCCACAGCTCCAGAGCAAGCTCCTGCCCCACCACGGCCATACCAGGGTGTTCGAGTCAAGGAGCCAGTGAAGGAGCTGCTGAGGAGGAAGCGTGGCCATGCTAGCAGCGGGACAGCTGGCCCACCTACTGCGGTGAGGGGCTGTGTGTGTGTGTGTGTGTGTGTGTGTGTGTGTGTCTGTGTGTCTCTGTGTGTGTGTGTCTGTGTGTGTCTGCAGTGTGTGTATGTGTGTGTGTCTGTGTGTCTGCAGTGTGTGTGTCTGTGTCTGTGTGTGTGTGTGTCTGTAGTGTGTGTATGTGTGTGTCTGTGTGTCTGTAGTGTGTGTGTCTGTGTGTGTGTGTGTCTGCAGTGT
>CABHPQ010163322.1:1177-19029 GCA_902168405.1 Peromyscus aztecus | reverse complement strand
GTCAATACTAGAAGGGCAAGAGCTAAAGGAGCTATGTTGACCTGTGGGGACCTAAGGATGTCAAAGCTGCTTGTGGGTCCAATGTCACCTTTCTGTCTGGGTTGGATAGTGGTCATCTTCAAGAAGCAGCTACAAGGCTATGAGACAGTCTCATCATTTATCAAGCATATATTTTGCACAATTTAAGATTTCTGCAATCGGAGTATTATTTCATATTGAATGAAATCTGTAAAACCTCTGATTTACTCAGTGGCATAACCGCATTATTTTCTGCACCCCCTTTCATGAAAAAGTGAAGCTTTCAAGTTGGGAAGTTGCTTGAGCATAGAGTTAGAAGAGGGAAGGACACAGTTGAAACTTGTCCGGCTCTCCCTTCTAGGAGACTGAGCAGGCGGAGGTGGCGCCCCATTAAGGGAAACATCAGTAACAGCAGGGCGGGGTATAAAGCGAGATCACGATGGGGCAAGAATGCAGGGGGGCACCCCAGTTCTGCTAATCATTGGCCCTGTATTTCCCCATCACAGCCAAGAAGCACTGCTGCACCCGCCGTGGGGCCCCAGCTGGAGGGCCCAGAGCACCAGGCACCCCTCACCTATTTCCCGTGGCCTCAGCCCCTTTCCACACTGCCCACCTCCGGTCTGCAGTACCAACCTCCAGCCCCAGCCCTGCCTGGGCCCCAGTTTGTCCAGCTTCCCATCTCCATCTCAGAGCCAGTCCTTCAGGACATGGATGACCCCAGAAGGGCCATCAGTTCCCTGACCATTGACAAGCTGCTTCTGGAGGAAGAGGAAAGCAACACATATGAGCTGAACCACACCCTCTCTGTGGAGGGCTTTTAGGGCTGCCTTGCACCTACCAGCCCTTTCCCTGGAAACTGAGATTCAGAATGCGTTCAGAATGGAGCCCCGACTCCTGTCTGTTTGAAGTGGCTCTTTCATAGGTACCCTTTCTACCCAAAGCTGAATTGTATTCCTTCCTTCCCTCCCTCCATTCCCTCCCTCCACACCCCCCCTGCCCCACTCTAACTTCCTCCTTTCTTATTTCTTCTTCCAGTCTTCTTCCTCTGGAGGGGGAAATTACAGCGACATTATGAACAGAACCTTATACTGAATGTCACCAAGTCTGCAGCTCAGAGTCCCTTCGGTGTCACAGTATTAGAGAAGTGCCCTTCTCTCAGGTGGCTTTGATTTCTGGTAGCATTATAGATCTGTCCTAAGATCATTTACCCCCCTGCCATTCTAAAATGCATGGGGTCCCACAGGGAGACCAAAGCCACCAGCACCTCCCTGCTGAGTCGGCCATGGACAGATGCTCTCACATCCCACAGTTTTGTTTTGTTTACTCTTCTGGGCCTTAGCTAGTCTAAGCAAATGGCTCTGGGCTGGTGAGAGGGGGTGGGACAGGACTATGAGGCTGGTGGGTAGGGACAATCAGTGAGTGATGGGGGACAGGGCTGAGGAGGAGCAGGATGCATACATGTGGTGTGTCTGTGGTTAGAGAGGGAGTGAGGAAGGGGAGACTGAGTGGTCTACTCCACCTACAACCAACTTTGAAAAAAAATAATGCTCTAACTTGCTTCAGCTGATCTTCTCGACAGTAATTGTGGGCAAAGCTGGATGTGGTCAGCAGGATAGTGATGAGTCATCTGTTTCTGCCCCTCTGCAGACCCTCCTGAAGCCCCACAGTGAGGAGGGTTCCCATTTAGTCCTTCTATGTGGGCTTTCCCTCCATATCATGAATCATCCATCAGCCATCATGAAGGGGCGCCAAGGACGCTTCCATCCTTCACAGGCTTCTAGAGTCATGGTTGGTAGGTCCATGAGATTTCATTTCAATTTTTATTTTATTTTTGTTGGAGAAGCATAACATTTGCAATTGAGTATTTTGCTGTTTCTGGGGCACTCTGCTCCTGATGTGGATGTATCTTTGGGAGCTGGCAGGCTGTTCGTTAATGGTGCCATCGTCATGAGGGCACACTTTAGTCTTTAGAATCCACGAAGAAGTAATAGACGTTTCTGGAAAATGACAGTATTTTTGGTATTCCACCCCCTCTCTGTTTCTATTTTCAATGAAAAATCAGAGAAAGTCACCTGTCTTTTTTTTTTTCATGCTTTGTGTTTATTTGATTCAGATTTCTCAGTATCTACCTAAAATCCTGGTAAGCTTATCTTGAATTATTTGTATTCCTCTTTAATAGATTGAATGTTAGATTCTGGATGATAAGTTTACACTTGCGTGGTAGTTACCGTGAACAAGAAAGGGAAGAGGTTGCCCCAGCCTATTGAATTAAGGTCCGGTTGCATATAAAAACACTATTCAAGATTTTCCAGCTACTTGAGGGTTTGAGAAGATGCAGGAGTGGCATTCACAGAGGAGTTAATTCTGGGAAAACAAACAAAACAGCAAAGGAAGTAGTGTGAGCATTCGCTAGGGTTGAACTGGTGTCTTTTCCCCTTCTTATCCTAAGACCCCAAGTCTTGGCTGCAGACGTTCACCTAGATTTCCTTCCGAGTTATCCTACTCATACGAAACATTTTCAATAAAGATTTGTAGATGACTTCTCCGTGTTTAAGTGTTTTATTTCTTATCTAGTTAATCCCTCTTATCTCCCAGACCTCTGGCAGACAGTGTCATTAGAGGAAGAAGCTTGCTGTAGTCTTGTTGATCTTGCAAATTGATCTGTTCCAGGTAAAAGCTGTCCCCACGGTGCCCATTGGGCAATTCTCACAGGAGAACATAGGTGTGGTTGGTGGATTTGTTCTCCAGGGCAGTGGGGGTCTGATTGGTGGGAGAAAATCTTGCTGGCATATTGCCCTTCCTGCTGCATATGTTATATGAATAACTTCTCCTGATGCTTGGCATCTGGGATTCTGCCACGGGCATTCTCCAAGAAGCCATCAGGCAGGACCCTGGAACATGTGACACAAAGAGAAACCTGAGAAGCCAGTCACCCCTCCCCAATCCTTGCAGTGAGTACACTTTTGGAGGTGTCTCTTCTGGTGATTTTTAAAGAATTGTAATCTTAATTTTTTAAACTTATTTATTCCTTTTTAGTCTCTGAGTTCACTGCCCTCATTGTTAATCCATACTGGAGTCACTGTGTAAGTCATCCCCATTATTCTGCTCTCTAACTGTTTCCAGATACCAGAACCACTTGAACAATCAGCATCATTATTCTTTCTGTATATTTATGCACGACTTAGAAAAAAAAGGCAGGCAATGAGAGGGATTTGATGGAAAGAGAGAGGCCAGCTTGGTATAGATTGGTATTTTCCAGGATTCTCATCTGAAGGTGTGCACTTCAGCATGAGAGAAGCCAGACGCAGACAAGCATGTAGTCAGACAAAGCTGGCCACATGGAAAGAATCAAAGTCACAACAAAGTGACCCCAATTCTTTTGAGTATCAGGCTGCACTGACTGACCTTTAAGGGGTAGTTTGATGATAAGTTCTCTCTCTTTGTGTGTATGTGTGTGTGTGTGTGTGTGTGTGTGTGTGTGTATGTGCATGCGTGTGTGTGCACAGGTGCCTGTGAAGGCTGGAGGTCAACGTCAAGTGTCTTCCTTAATTGCATTCCACTTATTATTTTGTGACCATTTCTCACTGAAGCTGGCATTCACTGACAGCCAGAGTAGTTGGCCAGAAGGGTTCAGCAATCCTCTTGTCTCCGACTCCTCAGTGCTAGGTTTATAGGTCCTTGCTGCTTGAACTGGCATTTCTGAGGGTGCTGGGAATATGAATTGGGGTTTTTAGCCTTGTAGTAAGTGATTCTGACTGAATTATCTCCTCAGCCTCTAATCCTAAACATGAGAATTTTTCTATTTATTTATTTATTTTTAAATTTCAATAGAAAGCATAGATAACATTCTAACTTTTTTTATTGTTGTTGTTTTAATTAATTTACTTAATCTATGAGAATCTCAGTGATTCCCTGTTGAACTGGGAATTAATTAGGGAGGTTCTCTGTCAGCTATTCCTAAATACTGATGTGGATGCTTGTAAATTGATTTTTCTAGCATTTTCTTATTGAACCATAGACACAGAATATTGCTCAAATGTTTTCTCTGCATGCTTGGAGAAAAACATCCATTAGCTGGTGTCCTTAGCCTGCTTGTCAGATCTTCAGCTCTGGATGCTGTGCAGATAGATTTTTTTCCCCCTCAGATTTTTTTCCAATTGCTATTTATTTTTTATTAATTAAATTTATTCATTTATTTTACATCCTGACTGCAGTTTCCCCTCCCTCCTTTCCTCCTGTTCCCTCCTCCCACCCCCTCCCCCAATCCAGTCCTCCTCCTGTTTCTGTTCAGAAAGGGACAGGCCTCCCATGATACCAACAAAGCATGGCCTATCAAGTTGAGGTAGGACTAAGCTCCTGCCCTTGTATAAGGCTGGGCAAGGCAACCCGGTATGAAGAGATTTTATTCAGTCGTTCAACCCATTTGAAGTTTTAAAATTTTATAGTAAATTAATAATTTGTCATTATATGCGTTGATGGTGTACAGAATGTTGTTATAATAATGCAATATGGAGTGATTAAATCAAGTTAATTAACATCTGCCACCTTGTCTCCTTTCTTGTGGTGAGGATATTTGAAACTTTCCGTAATTTTGAAATGCAGAATTAATTCACTATAATTGGCAATGTTTACCACGTTCGGAAACAGATCTCAAGACCCCATTCCTCTTGTCTGAGGTTTTGTTATACCCTCTGGCCGTCAGCCCCCTGAGGCCAACAGATTCTACCTTCTGCTTTTATAAGTTTCATTTTTTTCCCCAATAGATTTCACTTATAAACGAGAAATACTGGATCTGCCCCTCTGTGCCTGGCTGTTCTCACTTAGCTTAATGTTTCCCAGTTTTATTCATGGTGTTACAAATGACACATTTTCGTTTTTCTTTAAAGCCTGAATACTGTTCCTTATGTATAGACACCTCACTCATTTTTTTTTTAACCTTCATCTGTTGATGGACGCTTAGGGTGGGGTGGTGCTGCAGCTTGGCCACAGTGGATAGCCGTGCAGGGAACACAGGACTGTGGCCATCGAAGAAATACTTCAGATCTCCTTGGTAAAATCTGGGATTGCTGGATTATGTCCTTCACCTTTTGTCTTTGAAGGAGCTCCACCTGAATTCCCAGAACACCCTTCGCAGTTTGTATCACCGCCCATGATGTACAGGGCTTTCTTCCTACACATTCTTGCCAACACTTACCTTCTTTCTTTTTGACAGTAGCCTCTCTGAGTGGTATGAACTGATATCTCACTGTGGTTTCAATTTGCATTTTACTAGTAGTTAGTAAAGCGAACATGTTTTCATGAATCTGTTTGCCATGGATACATATTTACTTATTAAGTGAATTCGTGGTAGACAGGCATAGTGAATTACATAGCTGTCTACCTGAAGTGTTTTTCTTTAAAAAATGTTTGTTGCATTAGCTCTTCTTTGTGTGTGTGTGTGTGTGTGTGTGTGTGTGTAGGTAGGTAGGTAGGTAGGTAGGTAGGTAGGTAGGTAGGTAGGTATGTGCACTTAGGCCATCACACATATGGGGAGATCAGAGAATAGTTCACCACAGTCAGTTCTCGCCTTCCATCATGTGGGTCCTGGGAATTGAACTCAGGTCATCAGGCTTGGCAGCAGGTGCCTTTAGCCATGGAGCCTTCTCTCTGGTCCTTGAAGTAATTTTCTAGCGCATTTTGTGGTGCAGGCCTGTGATCTAATAACTCAGGAGGCTGAAATAAGATCACAAGTTCAAGACCCACTGGGCGAGTTCAAAGGCAACTTGAGTAAATTTGTGAGACTCTGTCTCACAATAAAAAGGCTGGATGTAGTTCAATGACACAGCACTTGCGTGGTCTGTGCCAGGCCTTGAGTTCAATCTCCACTGATGCCCAAAACAAACAAAACCAAAGTTTACTAGTTCAGTCTTCAATTTCTAGTAAAATTATTTTTGTATATGTATACTTAATCATTTATAAATTTTATCCTCGAATTATGGTTATTTTAGAAAATTCAATAACAGCATTTTAAGGGAGGAGAAAATATTAAATAAGTAATATTTAATTATTTATTTACAGTAAAAAAAATTCATTTGACCTCATTAACTCTAATATTTAAGAGATATATTGAAACATGCCTAATTGCTTTTAAAAAGTCTTTGTGGGCTGGGGATGTAGCTCTCTGTTGGTAGAATGCTTACCTAGCATTCACAAGGTCCTGGGTTTGTTCTTAGGTACCCCATAAACTGGGTGTGGTGCAAGGTGTGTTATTCCAGCACTTGGGAGCAGAGGCAGGGGGATCAGTAATTCAAGGTCATCTTCAGTTACACATCGAGTTCTAGGCTAGGCTGGGCTACAGGACACCCACACCCACATCTATACACAGTTTAAAATATCTCAGTATTGGATCCTGTCTGTAATCTTAACACTTGATTGACTGAGGCAGAGGATTACATAGGGAGTTCTAGGCCAATCTGGGCTAGAGAGTGAGACCCTGTTTTGAAACCAAAAGATCTTTGTAATTTTCCCATTTGAATATTTAGGTTAATTTCATTTGATTTTGGTACTTTGAATGGATGCCATCACTGAAAATGATACTGGAATGATATTTATTTCCCAATAAAAATAGCATATCTTTGACTACAGTAGGTAATTAAGAAAAACCATTAAGAAATCCTTTTCACCAGTTCCATGAAAATGCTTTATTTTGCTATTTATTTATTTATTTGTTTGTTTGTTTATAGTTTGAGACAGGATTTCTCTGTGTAACAGTCCTGGCTGTCCTGGAACTTGCTTTGTAGATCAGGCTGGCTTCAAACTCACAGAAATCTGTTGTAGAATATTATTTTAAGGTGTATTACATTTGTTTGTGCTGTGGAACATTTATGTAATGATGCAAAGATGTGTTGTATTCATTTATGTTGCATTTGTTTGACTCTGTGATGCTGTGTTACTGTACCTGTCTGAAACACCTGATGGTCTAATAAAGAGCTGAATGGCTAATAGCAAGGCAGGAGAAAGGATAGGCGGGGCTGGCAGGCAGAGAGAACAAAGAGAAGGAGAAATCTGGTCAAAAAGGAGGAGGACGCAGGGGGCTAGCCACCCAGCTCCACAACCAGCAACCAAGTAAGAAAGAAAGCAAGAAAGCAAGAAAGGAAGAAAGAAAGGAAGAAAGAAAGAAAGAAAGAAAGAAAGAAAGAAAGAAAGAAAGAAAGAAAGCAAGCAAGCAAGCAAGCAAGCAAGCAAGCCTCTGTGTGTGATTATTTGGGAGCTGGGTAGTGGGCCCCCCAAAAGAATCAAAAGAGAAAAGAACAAAAATAACCAACAGAAATCTGCCTGCTTCTGCCTCCCGAGTGCTGGGATTAAAGATATCCCCACTCCCCCCCCACCCCAGGGGGGGAATCCTTTATTTTAAAATTGACTAGTGAGTTTCCATTTTTGTTAGTGTCAACCAATTTTGAAAACTCTTTGAAGATGTTATATCCATACATACATCCAAACATTTTTTCAGTATGTGTGTACTTGTGTACAGTGTGTGTAAGTTTGTAACTGGGAATGGGATATAACACAAATTGCTAAATAGTCTTGTAATAAAAAAATCCAGCCGGGTGGTGGTGGCGCATGCCTTTAATCCCAGCACTCGGGAGGCAGAGGCAGGCGGATCTCTGTGAGTTCGAGGGCAGCCTGGGCTACCAAGTGAGTTCCAGGAAAGGCGCAAAGCTACACAGAGAAACCCTGTCTCGAAGAAAAAAAAATTCAGAACCAGATATTGGGGTAAATGCTGAAAGATCAGAGAGACAAAGGAACAAGCTACTGCCAAGTCTTACCTCTAGGACTCCTCAGCCTGAAAAACCTTAGTTCCTGTTTTCTCATGCCTTATATACCTTTCTCCGACCAACCACATCACTTCCTAGTGCTGGGATTAAAGGTGTGTGCCACCACTGCCTGGCTCTACTTCTCTCCTAGACTGAGTCAATCTCATGTAGTCCAGGGTGGCTTTGAACTCACAGAGATCCAGATGGATCTCTGCCTCCCCAGTGCTAGGATTAAAGGTGTGTGCCACCACTGCATGGAAGCTATGTTTAAACTAGTGGCTTGTTCTGTTCTCTGATCTTCAGGCAAATTTTTATTAGGGTACACAGTATATCACCACAATGGGACAAGTCTTTTGAAACATCAGAGCTCTGCCCCAGTGACACACCTCCTCCACCACGGCCACAGCTCCTAATCCTTCCCAAACAGCCCTACCAGTTGGGGACTAAGTATTCAAACTTATGAGCCTATGGGGGGCATTTTCATTCAAACTGCCACAACTTCCTTCCTTCTTGATCCCTTTTAAAGTTGAAAATAGATTTCTTTTTCATACAATATGTTCTGATCATGGTTTACCCTCCTCCAACTCTTTTGAGATTCTTCTCACCTCCCTACCCACCCAAATCCACCCCCCCCTTTTTTTTTTTTGCCCAAGACCCCCCACAGGTCTAAGCTTTTTAAATCTTTGTGAATAACAGAGAGTTGGTGTTATTTCTTCAAGTATTCAGTAAAACCCATTAATAAGGCTGTATAATCCTGGGAGACTCTGCATTACTGGTTCAGTTTTGTGATTGATGATTGGTCTATTTAGATTTTCTATTTATTCATTTCTAGGAATTAGACAGTTTCTTTTAAGCTATCAAACTTGTTGGCATAGCCTTTTCTAGAGGAAGAGCTGTAGACCATCAATGACTGCTACAATGGAGAGAATCAGTCTTTTCTAGGGATGAACGCTCCAACTGTTTATCTAATACGAAGTGGTTAGCCCTAAAGAGCTCTTTAGATGGTCTGGTGTCTCAGCAGGGTGTGGGTGTGAGCTCTCTCTCTCTCTCTCTCTCTCTCTCTCTCTCTCTCTCTCTCTCTTTCTCTCTCTCTCACACACACACACACACACACTCTCTCTCTCTCTCTCTCATGTAATAATAAAGAGGTCATAAATTTTGAGAAGGAGTGAGGGATGCAGGCATGGGAGGAAGGAAGGAGGAAATGATGAAAAAACAGCATTTGTATAAAATTCCCTTAAAAATATAAGTGAAAAGAGTGGTAATCTGTGATGGTGTTTTACGTGTCTGTGGTGTGACTTCTGCTTCTCCCTCTTCATTTGTGACTTTGAATTTTCTTATCCTTTTTCTCTGATCTAAGAGTTTGTCTCTTTTGTCTTTCTGAAGCACAAGCCTTTTGGTTTGCTGACCTTTTGTGTTTTTTAAGTCTATTCAACTTATTTCCACTCTGATATTTATTATATCCTTCACTCTACCAATTTGAGGTTGAGTTTATTCCTATTTTTCTTGTTGCTTATGCTGGAGAAGGTGGCATATTCTCGGTCATCTAAAGACACAAGTGATCAGAGTTCCACTCGAAGGCTAAAGAGAAAGGGCTTCTGGTTAGCTCCTGAAGCTGTGGAGACCTTGTCAGGGCTGGGAAGTGAGCAGTCATTGAGCTCATTACAGGAGAACATCATTGATACATCACATACATTTAAAGGGCACTAGCAACTCATCCTCATTGTGCTGTGTATGGTGTAGTTCTACCTTGAGGTACAGGAATGATGGGTAAGATGATTCCCAGTTGGCTGCCTACCCCAAGCTTCCATACCCTTCTCATGTAAGCCTCAAGAAATCTGCTCTTTCCAGATTCATTCCTTGGAGGAGCCCGTCCTTGTTGCTAACTTGGGATTCTAAGTCCTAAGTGGATAAGCTGTGGGTCCCCTGGGGCTTATCTCTTCAGCCAGACCCAGGAGATGAGGTATGGAAATAGCAATTGGGTTTTTATATTTTATTTTTTTCTTTCATTGAGAATATATATATATTTTTTCATGCAATGTATTTTTTACTACCGTTTCCCTTCCCCCAACTCTTCTGAGATCCTCCACACATCCCCTCCCACCCATTTGTCTTGTTAGAAAGCAAACAGGCATCTAAGGAATAATGATAAAACAAAACAAAACAAACTAACAAAACAAACAAACAAAACGAAGAAAAAAGAATCATAGAAAAAGCATGAGAAACACGTATAGGCATAGAGACATGCACATTCATATACACAGGATCCCATAAAAACTAGAAGCCATAGTATGCATGCAAAGGGCCTGTAAAGTAAAACAAACAAACAAAACCAAAAGCAAACACCAAAAAAATGTCCTGACAAAATTTTATGAGACAAAGAACCTCCAAAGATGCCATTGAGTTGGTTTTGTGTTGACCATCTCCTTCTGGGCATGGGTCCTGCCCGTAAGAGTGGTGTGTATCCCTGGTGAGGCTCCATTGGAGAGAACTAGCTTTTCCTTTGTGAGTGGTTATCAAATGGAGGCATCTTATGGTAGGTATGGAGGCTTGTGTCCACTTCTCCTCTCAGTGCTGGGACCCCATCTGGCACACACTTGTGCGGGCCCTGTACATGCTCAAGCTGACACATCTCTGTGAGTTCATATGTGTGTTGGTTCTGTTGTGCCTAGAAGGCCTTGTTTCCATGGTGTCCTCCATCCAATCTGTCTCTTACGATCTTTCTTCTTCTTCTTCATCAGGGTTCCCTGAGCCCTGGAGGGGGTGTGGGGAGGCTGATGAAAACATCCCATTTAGGACCCAGTGTTCCAAGGTCTCTAACTCTCTGCACATTGTCCAGCACATTGTTCGCAACTGCTGCAGGAGGAAGCGTCTCTTATGATGGCTGAACAAGGGAATAGCAGAATGTAGTTTGGAGTCATTTTATGGCTATATTCCTTTAGTGTAACAGTAGGATTTGGTTTTACCCTAGTTCCTCTGTCCTATCTGGACTCAGGTTCTTGGCCACCAGGCAGTGTTGGGGATGAATTCTGTCTTTTGGACTGGACTTCAATGCAATCAGATATGGTGGTATTTTATTTGTGCTGAAATGTGATTTTATTTGTATGTTAATAAATAAAAGTGCCTGGGGGTCAGAGCTAATAGCAAGCCATTTAGCAGAAGTCTGGCAGTGGTAGCAGACGCCCTTAATCCCGATCACATGACAGGCAGATCTCTGTGTGTTCAAGGATACAGCTAGCATGGAGACACACGCCTTTAATCTTAATACCAACCATAGAGACCTGGAGGTCTGTATAGACAGGCAGTGACGAGGAGGTCGTGTGGTTGGGTTTACAACCAATGAGAAGGCAGAACAGAAAGTCAATGAAAAGACAGACACACAGGAAGTAGGTCTCTTTCTCAGGGGAAGGAAGCAGCGGCAGCGGGTGGTCAGAAGGCGGTCTTGGTCTCAGCTCTTGGCTACTGCTCTGACCTCTGGGGCTTTTAACTCTGCATTTGGCTCTGTGCTTCTTATTTAATAAAACCGTTCAGAATTACATCTACAATTAAATATTTGTTGATTTCTCCCACAAGTGTTGTATGTTGTACTGGTACATGTTGTGGTCAGCTCATCATTGTAGATCACAGGGTTTGTAGCTGGGTTGATTTTTTGCATTTCTCCTGAGATAGTTTGCAGAGTACCTTCTGGTACTGTGAACACTAGTCCATAGGTGTGAAGGCTCTAGGTAGATACCTGCTGGACTTCTCCATGTTCAATGAATTGTGTGGGTGTTGTCTTCAGCACTAGGGCCTTGCCATCAGTTTGAGGAGAGCAACCAATAGCCTTGACAGTAGCCTGGGTTGTTTGGGGGTTCTTATGGAACCCTTTTGTCCAACAACTCAATGAGAGACAACACATTCCCAGAACTGGAGGTTTCCTTGGTGATGAGAGATGTCCACCTGGGACTCTGTCTCCCCATTATTTGGTGATTTCATTTAGATCATCTTCATATATGTATATATTTTAGGAAGTTTCTACTGTATTAGGATTCCATATGACTCCTCAAATGGCCCTTAGTTTTAGCTGTCCCATATTCCCTCCCCCACCCGCCTCTTCCCTCTAAGTCCCCATTTGATCATCCTGTTCTTGTGCCCCAGCCATCTATATCTATTCTAGTTCCCCTTCCTAGGGAGATCTATCCCTCCCCCATTCCCTTACTTTATACCTAACCTCTATTGTTCTGTGGATTGTAGCTTTCTTACTGAAGACTTAACAGCTAACATCCACTTATAAACAAATATGTACCATATTGTTTTTCTGAGTCTGGGTTACTTCACTCAGGATGATTTTTCCTAGCTCCATCCATTTACCCGTGAATTTCATGATTTTACTCTTTTTTTTTTTTTAAAAAAAAACTGAGTAATAGTCTATTGTGTAAACAAACTACACTTACTTTATTCATTCATCCACCGATGGACATGTAGTTGTTTCCAAGATCTGGCTCTTATGAATAGAGCAGCAATGAACATGGTTGAACAAGAGTCTCTGTGGTAGGATGAAGCATCCTGTGGGTATATCCCCAAGAGTGATATAGCTGGGTCTTGGGGAAGTTCTTTTTCCAGAGTTCTGAGGAATTGTCACACTGACTTGTGTGGACAGTACATAGCGGCTGTACAAACTGGCACTCCTACCAGCAATGGATGAAGGTTTCCTCTACTCTGTGTCCTCTCAGTATGAGCTGTCATTTGTTTTATTGATCTTGGCTATTTAGACTGGTGTAAGATAAAATCTCAAAGTAGTTTTGATTTGCATTTCCCTGATGACTAAGGATGTTGAACATTTCTTTAAGTGTTTCTCAGCAATTTGAGTTTCCTCTTTTGAGAATTCTCTGTTTAGATCTGTATCCCAATTTTTCAATTTGGTTATTTGTTTTCTTGACGTGAAGTTTTTTAACTCTTTATATAATTTAGATACTAGCCTTCTATCAGATCTGTAGTTGGTAAAAATCTTCCCCCGTTCTGTGGCTTACTGTTTTGTCTGAATGATGGTGTCCTTTGCTTTGTGGTTTCACAAAGTTCCATTTACTAATTGTTGTTCTTAGTGCTTGTGTTATTGGTTTTCTGTTCAGAATGTGCCCATAAATTCAAAACTGTTCCCTGCTGTGGAATGGTCTGTATGCCGAATTACTCTGATTGGTCAATAAATAAAACACTGATTGGACAGTGGCCAGGCAGGAAGTATAGGCGGGACAAGGAGGAGAAGAATTCTGGGAAGTGGAAGGCTGAGGCAGAGACACTGCCAGCCGCCACCATGACAAGCAGCATGTGAAGATGCCGGTAAGCCACGAGCCACGTGGCAAAGTATAGATTTATAAAAATGGATTAATTTAAGATAAAAGAACAGTTAGCAAGAATCCTGCCATGGCCATACAGTTTGTAAGCAATATAAGTTTCTGTGTTTACTTGGTTGGGTCTGAGCAGCTGTGGGACTGGCGGGTGACAGAGAATTGTCCTGACTGTGGGCCAGGCAGGAAAACTCTAGCAACAGTTCCCCACTTCCTTGTCTATCAGATTCAGTCTATCTGGTCTTATGTTGAAGCATGATCCATTTGGAGCTGAGTTTTTGCAGGTGGATAAGTATGGATCTATTTGGATTCTTCCAGTTTGACCAGCACCATTTGCTGAAGATGCTGCCTTTTTCCCAGTATGTGTTTCTGGCTTCTTTATCAAAAACCAAGTGTCCATAGGTGTTTGGACTTATGTCTGGGTCTTCAATTCAATTCCGTTGATCAACATGTTGGTTTTGGGCAAATACCATGGTATTTCTTTTACTGTAGTTCCATACTATAATTTGAGATTGGAAATAATTTGAGTGATATCTCCAGAACTTCTTTTATTATTTAGGATTGTTTTAGCCATCTGGGTTTTTTTTTATGTTTTTTACATGAAGCTGAAATTGTCCTTTCATTTTCTTTGAAGAATTGTGTTGAAATTTTGATAGGATTTCATTGAATCTGTAGATTGCTTTTGGTAGGATGGCCATTTTTACTGTATTAATCCTACTGATCCATGAGCAGGGAAGATCTTTCCATCTTCTGATATCTTCTTCAATATCTTAAAGTTTTTTTATCATAAAAGTCTTTCACTTGCTTGGTTAGAGTTACCCCAAGATAGTTTATATTATTTGAGGCTATTGTGAAAGGTGTTGTTTCCCTAATTTCTTTCTCAGTCTGTCATTTGTATATAGGAAGGTTATTGATTTTTTTGGAATTAACAATTGAGTTTTTAATTGTATAAATCTCATCTCTTGATCTTAAATGTTCAGTGCTCACCAGAAAGGGAATTTGGCTAGAGAACTGAATAGTAGTTTTTGTCTGTTTTCTCTTTTCTTGTTCAAATGTTGGGTTTTATATACTATTATATATTATATATATTATAATATATTAAATATTCCTAGTTTTGTTACCTTATTTTTTTCCAACAGAAATGTATGTTGTCCTTGATCGTCACCCAGCTCAAACTCTAACCTTCACTTCAACTGCTTGGTATTCCTAAAGTAACTCTGTCCCTGTGTCTTTCAGGTAGCCTTGCTCCATTATGATTCATCTCCAATGTCCAGTTTAAAGACCACCTTCCCAAAAACTCCTCTACCATTTGGTCAGTCAGAGTAAATAACTGAACTCCCAAGGCTCTGGAAGAGGTCATTCCCTTTTTTGAGATCCCCAAGGATAACCTAGGTGAAATTCATCACCCTCTTCAGAAGGTATGGGATAGGCATTGGCTGCTAAACACTGTGGGGGCAAGGATAACCCACTAATAACTCAACTTTCTCCAAGTGGGCACTTAATTCTCAGCAGGCTCTCAGGGTGTAGAAAAACCCTGTATCACCCTGCAATGTCAACTTTTGCTTTGTAGATGGATAGAAAAAGTTAAATAGTTCAGCACTTTCAACTTGCCTGGCTTGGGAGTTTGTGAAGAATCTGGCCACAAATAATTTGTATAATGTAACCTACCTCCTGAAAGACGCAGTTCCTGAAATTCCAATGCAAACCAACTCCAGCTCTGTTAGCCACTAAGGCTGAGGGTACTGGTTGGTACATCCTAGGTGGGGGGCTTTTAGGAGAATACCTTTTATTGTCTTCAACAGAGGCCCCAAAAGTTCTGACAGTTCTTATATCTATTGTGAGACTCATTTTGGAGATGACTCTTTGTAAGACGAATTGCTAACCAGTCTTATTAATAAAAAACAAAACCCGGAGTCAGATATTGGGGTTAAAACCTGAGAGATCAGAGGAATAGGAAAAGCCATAGCCAACCTTATCTTACCAGCTCTCAGTCTCCAAAGAGACCTACTTCCTGTATACCCATGCCTATATGCCTTTCTGTTCTGCAGTCTCACTTCCTCTCTCTGCCCAGCTACATCACTTCCTGTCTATCTGTACAGATCTCCAGACCTTTATGGTTAGTGCTGGGATTAAAGGTGTGTGTCACCATGCATGGCTCTGTTCCCCAGTGTGGTCTTGAACTCATAGAGATCTGGGTGGATCTCTGCCTCCCGAATGCTAGGATAAGAAGCGTGTGCTACCATTGCCTGACTTCTATGTTTAATATAGTAGCTGACTTTTCCCTCTGATCCTCAGATAAGCTTTATTAGGGTGCACAATATTTTGGGGGACACAATATATCACCACAACTCTAGTTTTCTTCTCACCAGATGGGATTAGGGATCAGATCAGGAGTTGAATGGTCTATAGAAGGCTAAGGGACCCTTCAGTCTCACTGTGTCCTATCAAATCTTTCTAGGTTCCATTCTGACAACATCAAAGCATCCTCAAAAGTCTATCTCTGGTGGTGAACTGGCCATGACCATGAGCTATGCAATCATAAAGATATCGAGTCAAACCTTGTTCTATCATTTGGTGGTTTCTGGATAGTTTTTCTCTTTTATCTATCTACAATAAAAGCCTTCCCCTTAACCATACCATGGAACGCTCATGTTGGCAGTTTCCTTATCACACCCTGTTTGCACTCATCGGGTGCCCAAACCCATGCACACAGGTAGTATCCTTATGCTCAAGTCTCTCCATCTGTAAAATGCATCCTTCAAGGATTGCCATAAAAATAGATTAGTGATATATGCAAAACATGGGTCTAGGACCTGATATCTTTCACAATTAGTGGCTATGATGACAATGATGGAGAAAACATGTTCCCTGAGTGAGTTATCTCTGGAGCTTGTGGAATCTGATGAGTGAGTATAAGACTGTCTTGGGATATATGGTTTCCTCCTAAGCTTTGGCACTCTATCAGGGGGGTGTCCCTTAGTCTATCCATGTGGAATCTCCATGACGTCAGATCTGCCACCTGTTGCAGTGTGGAAGAGAATAAGGAATGACATTGAACCAGAGGCAGTACCAGAAGAGTCTTAGAGAGTGTCCAGACAAAAAGCTCAGCCAGGAACTTTTGTGTCTCTGGTTATTATTTTCTTCTCTGCAGAAACCTTGTGTTTTGTACAGTCTGGAATATGATCTACAAAAGCCACACTGTGATTGTGAACTAGTGAGTTTATTGAGTATATAGCAAACCAAAGTAAAGGAATGAACAAAAAGAGGTAGCTAGATAGACAGATAAGTAGGTAGGTAGCTAGATGAACAGAACATTTTCAAATTGAGTGCTGCTCAAAACATCCCTCAGAACTTGACAGGAGAAGTCCTAGTTAGACATTCAGCTAGAGTTCCTGATAGAGAGAAGAATCCTGGACAAAGGAGTGTCCCCTTGAGTGAGAATTCTGAGCAAAAGAACAACTAACAACAGAAGGGTAACATCATAAACTTGGAGCTTACAAACATCCAGCAGAAACTATCTGGAGAAACCTGGTGAAGGCAGCCAGCTGAAGTTCCCAGTAGAGTCTGGCAGAGCAGGGTGTCCCCTTTGGTGAGGCTTCCAAATAAAGCACAAATAGTAGCAGAGAGAACTTACATCATTAAACTGGGTGCTCACAACATCAAGTAGAAACTGACTAAGGAAGTTGAACCCCCATGGGGTTCCTGATTAAGCTTTTTCTCCCTATGAATTACCTTCCCATAGCTGATCTTCTGGTTTCTCTTTCTCTTCACAGGCAGTTTTTATATGAGGGAATAAACCCTGGTAACCACTGTTGGACATATTCTACCAAATGTTCTCAAGGGCACAGTGTCTTTATTTTTGTGTTGATATGTTGTTCTCTTCCTGGTCAGAAGTTAGCAGCAGGCAGCCCATCTCAAGGCAAGGATCCTTCGAGGACACTGTAAGACAAAACAAGTGTACTTGGGTCTGAAATAGAGAAGGAGGCAACCCCACTTCCCAATCCCAATCATGAGCTCAATCAGTACATGAAAATTTACCAGTTGTGGTGGTTTGAATGAAAATGGCCCCCATAGGCTCATAGGGAGTGGCACTAATTGGAGGTGTGGCCTTCTTGGAGTAGGGATAGACTTGTTGGAGGAAGTGTGTCACTGAGCTTTGAGATTCCAAATGCTCAAGCTATGCCCAGTGCCTCTCTCTTCCTGTTGCCTGCCGATACACATGTAGAACTGTCAGCTCCTTCTCTGGCACCATGTTTGCCTGTGCACCACCATGCTTCCCACCATGGCATCAATGGACTAAACCTCTGAACTGTAAGTCAGTCCCAATTAAACGTTTTTCTTTATAAGAGTTGCTGTGGCCAGGGTGTCTCTCCACAGCAATAAAACCCTAACTAAGACACCAATATCATATGTATTATACCCTGGCACAGAAGTATCATTATCTGAAGGAGTTAAAAGGCCAACACTTGGCATTTTTTTAAAAATAGTTTCCCTCCCTTCGTTGTCCTGCTTCCTGACATTAATTAAAACCTTCATTGTGAGGAGGACTACAATAGCCAATTTTTATTAACTAAATTTGTTTTATGATAACTTCACATGTATATATGTGTACTAGTTATTCTTGCCCAAATCTTCTCTTACTTCCCTCCCACTTCTGTTTCCTGCTAACGTCTTTCTTTCTTTCTTTCTTTCTTTCTTTCTTTCTTTCTTTCTTTCT
>CABHPQ010163321.1:627-44563 GCA_902168405.1 Peromyscus aztecus | reverse complement strand
TCTCTCTCTCTCTCTCTCTCTCTCTCTCTCTCTTTCTCTCTCTCTCTGCCTCACGTGTGGTGATATATTGTGTACCCCAATAAAGCTTGCCTGGAGATCAGAGGACAGAGCCAGCCACTAGATTGGACATAGAGGCCAGACAGTAGTGGCACACACCCTTAATCCTATCACTCGGGAAAGCAGAGATCTGCCTGGCTCTCTGTGAGTTCAAGGCCACACTGGAAACAGAGCCAGGCAGTGGTGGCACACGCCTTTAATCCCAGTACTGGGAAGCACACACACCTTTAATCCCAGTAAGTGACGGCAGGGCGGAGAAAGGTATTTAAGGCATGAGGAAACAGGAAATAAATCAGTTCAGCAGAGACCCTTTCCAATGAGGACTCAGAGGCTTTCAGTCTGAGGATTCGAGGAGTTGGTGAGGTAATAGGTGGTAGCTGTGGCTTGCTCTGCTTCTCTGATCTTTCAGCTTTTACCCCAATATCTGTCACCAGGTTTTCTATTACAAGACCATCTAAGATTCAAACAACACTCTTGCTTGTGGATAGAGGTGTAAGCTCTCAGCTACTGCTCCAGCACCATGACTCCTGCTGTGACGGTCATGGACTCCCCCTCTGAACTGAAGGCCCCCAATACACCCTTTCTTCTCTAAGTTGCCTTGGTCATGGTGTCTTATCACAGTGAAAGAAAAGTAACTAGCACAGTAAAGCTGGTTTTTGTTTGTTTGCTTTGTTGTTTGTTTTGTTTTTTTAAACAGGGTTTCTCTGTGTAATAGCCCTGGCTGTCCTGGAACTTTCTCTGCAGACCAGGCTGGCCTCAAACTCACAGAGATCCACCTGCCTCTGCCTCCTGAGCACTGGGATTAAAGGCGTGCACCATCACTGTCCGGCTTGTTTTGTTTTTTGACTACAGCAGCAGGAATGAGGCAAGGGCAGATAATCAATCCAGACATCTTGGCAAATTGTCCCCTTTGGTCAAAGAACCAGCCAGGTCTCCCCAAATGAAGGGCAGACCTACACAACCACAGCAAGCAGGCATGAACATGTGCCAAGGGGACGTGTAGTCATTCACCTAGGTATACATACATGCTCATAAAAAAAGGGAGATGGCCAAACATTTTCAGGACCACAGAGCACAGAAGTTGAGTTGACATTATTACTTGGAGACTGTCATGGCGTCACAACCCTCTTGTTTGAGCTGTGGGTAGATATATGTGGGCTGAGTGAGAAGTGGATTCCTGGCTGGACTCATACTCGAACCACCTGCCAGGTCATAGGCCCTCCCAGTAATGTAACAGGGTAAATACATTTGGTGATTAGCACAGCCTCTACATTGGGCTGTGGTCTATACAGTAAGGGCTAAATGGAAGCCTCCAAATTTTCTCCCTCTTCTAACTAAAGAAAGAAATGAAAAACAACAGCCTATCTTGGAGGTATTGGCAGCACTCAGTGACATCATTAAGGATCTAAAAGGGGAGTCCGTAGCATCTCACTTCATTGACCATCAAGATCCAGAATGGTTCTTGGAATATAACGGTGGGTGGGCTGGTACCTATCCATCAAAGTGTACCAAGGTTGTATCAACATACTTCCCAGATAGCATGTCTTTGCCACAGTGTATGAACCTGGCCTTGGGCGTTGGGGCAGCTGGCCCCTGGTCTGGTGACACTATTCTTTTCATTCTATGCTGGATGTGGTTTGCATTCCTTGGGACAAAGAAGCTTACATTTCTCAGGCAAGGTTGATTCTCTTGACCTTTGTTATAAGGTTCTAGAGGCCTGAACTTTCTGAAACATCCTTTATAATATCCTACTGGTTTGGCCTATCAATAACATTAGACCAGTTAGCTAGAGCAAGGCATAGGCAGACCAGGAGATGAGCCCTTTGGGCATCAGAGGCTATCACATCAGTAAGCTGTTTAGAGATCATGATCATGAATCCGGGAGCATGCCAGGAAATTTCCCAAGAAGTATGTGGCAAATTATGACATCTTGTGCTTCCCTTCTTGAAGAAAAAACAGCTGTGGCATGCCTTCTGGGGTGGCAGATGTAACCTATTATAGAGGTTAATAACCTGAGGTCATTACTCTGACCCATATACCCGGCAGGATTTACATAAAATCCTGCCCCCTTTGGGTGGGCACCCAGGCAGGAAAGATCTCTGTAGTATTTACAGGCCAGGGTTCAAATAGTTCCACATGTGGGCCACAAAGACATCTGATTCTATGCTAAAAAGCATCCACATCTATATTGGAGATTATACACCTTTTGGAAAACAGCACCTGTCAGACCGCTGAACCCTCGTGAATTTAGAAGGCCTGATGAAGTGTCTATACAGCAAGAACTACTCAGAGTAGATTCCTCGAAAACCAGAGTGCAGCAACAGTTGATCATAAGCTAGAGATAATACACTTGTACTCAACATCAACAGGACTGGAGATAGTACAAGTCATACAAGCCCCACACTGTCCATCTCCTGACACCCAAACTTTCCTCCTGGCTCATACCTATCAGTTCATGAGTGATCCTTTAATGCCAACTAATGAGGACCATGCACACGTGCATAAATACATGCAGATATAATACTGGATTTTGAAGTTATTAATAAACCATGTGGTTGTTAGTTAACTAGCTCTATCCTCTTATAACCTGGAAGAGTCAATGAGTCATTTTTAAAAGATAAACATGCATTCCAGATATGGGTTTGTGACCTGGACCAAAAGGTCGTTCTTCAGGGACAGGGTCCTGGGAAAGGGGACCAGGGGATCAGAAGATAAGGAGACAGATAAGTTTGGGATCAGGTCTTGCCAAAGTTATGCCTTATGCCAAGCAAGCTTATTAAGAAGTATAGCATCTTATATACTATTTCCATAGGAGAAATGGGATGAAGATAGCAGAAACTGCATAAAATGGGACTGAGTCAAACAATGTTGCCTAGGGGAAACACAGGGTTATCTCAAGAACATTACAGACGGAGCACACAGCAGCAGTCTTGGGACTGATAACCATAGCCCTATATGGTAGTAAGGTCTGGGTCCTCCTGATCTGAAATCACAAGCTATTACTATCCCTGTCCAAGAACATTCCTGGCTTAACAGAAGGAACACAGTTGCTTTTCCACTCATCAAGGCCTCAGGGACAAACTCCCAAGGCCCTGGCCTCAGGCTATCCCTGGCTTTGCCAAGTGTGTTCCTTCTCCATACATCAGAGTCTCAGGAAAATCCTCGGTTGATCAGTCCAACCCGCGGCAGATTTGCCTTTCCCTGCAGGGACTCAGACAACACCACTGTCCAGGGCCTTTTGGAGTTTTTGATCTACTAGTATAGGACTCCACATAATACATCAGCATTGAAGGTGAGAGTCCGAAACCATGAAATCGCTTCTCCCCACAGACCCCACCACGTAAATGCTGTCAGTCTGATAGCATGTTGGGCAATGACCAATGGAAGACATCATGGAAGAACAACTTGGCAGTGGCATTTTACGGGATCATAGGCTCCTCAAGGACACAATTCTTACCGTTAATTAAACACTGTAAGAGGCTATAAACAAGCATCTTGGGATAGAAGCAGGAATGGTCCCTGATAGGATCATCCCTGGTGAACCATTTGGAATATTTTTTGCCTCCCATCAGTGCTTTGTGGTCTTGGTTCCCTGAGAAGAAGTATTTCCATTGAAGGCCAAAGCAAGAATCCTGTTGGACTATAGTGAAGGCTACTGCCAGAGCATTTCAACTTCCTTCTGCCCAGGGAGAGAAGAGTCACCATCTAGGTGGGGGTGCTTACGCTGATCAAAAGGAAGAGATCAGGCTGCACAGTGGGAGTGAGAGGGATGCATCTCCTCTCCCAAGTGATCAGCTTCAGGACTTCAGGACTTTGGTACATGTATTGTGCATGCATGCATGCACGCACGCCTTGTAGAGGCCCGAGGGTGATGTCAAATGTCTTCTTCAACTGTCCTCTGCTTTGTGTCATGAGACAAAGTCTCACTGAACCTGAAACTCACCAGTTCAACTGGACTGGCTGGCCAGCGACCCCCAGGGTCTTCCTGTCTCTGACTCCCCAGCATTGAGATTCAGGCACGTGTCAGCATACTTGCCGGGGTTTTGTAAACTTGTTGTTGTTGTTGTTTTGTAAACATGGCTGCCAAGGATTTGAACTCAGATCCTTACATAAATGTGACAAGCAGTTTAAGTTGGTAAAGCCATCTTCCCAGGCTCCCCAGTATTTCTTTTTTCTATTTGGCAACTTCACCTTGAGATGAGAGGAGACCTGGGATCTGACAACTCATAGATGCCACCAGCAAGGGGCCAGATGAAGACCGGTGCCAAGGTTGAAGGGAAGTTGGAATAGAGAGCAGAAGAGGAAATGATTGATATCTGCGGTGGCCATGTGATCCGCTCTAATTCGTTACCAACTTTCCCCGTTCCAATTCCCCCCAGTGAGAGATGGCCAACGACATCGCAGACGTGCTGGGCTAGCTACTTAAGTGTGCGAGCCCATTGCTGAATTTCTGCCAGGCTGTTTTGAAGCCACTGGTAGCTTGAAACCTGGTGACAGAGTACTTGCATCATGACAGTTTGAAAACATTGCTGGTTAGGACTTAGGCAGTTGTCAATAGTGCTGCTCTGGAATTCTGGGACTTATGGGAAGTGGACCTAATAGTGTGAGGGACTGGGAGAACATACAGATCTCTTTAGGAAAGGGAATAGAATAGATAGTTCTAGAGGGGGGGGGGGGCTGGAATAGGAGGATCAAGTGGGGAGGGGGAGGGAGACAGGGACAAGGAGAGAGAAAATAGGGAGAGACAGCTGAAGGAAGGGCCGCCTGAGGGCTAACATGGAAACCAAATACCATAGAAACTTCCTAAAAAATTGTGTGTGTGTGTGCGTGCGTGTGTGCGTGCGTGCGTGTGTGTGTGTGTGTGTGTGTGTGTGTGTGTGTGTTTATGTATGCATATATATGAAGGCAATCTAAATGAAGCTGCCAAATAATGGAGGAGACAGAGTCCCAACTGGCTCTCTCTTGTCACCAAATGAAGCTTCCAGTACTGGGATTAGATTACATCTAATTGAGTTGTTAGCCAAAAAAACAGTCCCATGGGAATCCCCAAACAACCCAAGCTGTTGCCAAGACTATAGGTTACTCTCCACAAACTGACAGCAAGGTCCCATTGCTGAAGACAACACCTACACAATTCATCAACCTGGAGAAGTCTTGCTGGTGCCTACATGGAGCCTTCACCCCTACATTCCAGGTACAGGAAGATATTTTGTGTGATTCGAAAGAGAAACATAAACGCCAAACCAGTCATAAACGCTTTGATCTACAGTGGTGTCCTGCCTGCAAGATATGCTAATGCAATGGTGTCGTGAATCTTGTGGGAGTAATCAATCTATACTGATTTGACTTAAGGCCCACTCCACGAGATGGAACCCACACCCAACACTGCTTGGGTGACCATGAACCAGAGACTGGGGAAAAAAAAAAGATTAGCAATAAATGACATTCTGCTATTCTCATACATCAGTGCCTTGCTCGGCCATCATCAGAGACCCTTCCTCCTGCAGCAGATGGGAAAAAATACAAAGACCCACAGCCAGACAATATGTAGAGAGTGAGAGGCCTTAAAACACTCAGCCCTGAATGGGATGTCTCCATCAAATCCCTCCCCTCAGGGCTCAGGGAACCCCAAGGAAGAGGAGGCAGAAAGAGTGTAAGAGCCAGAGGGGGTGGAGGACACCAAGAAAGCAAGGCCATCTAAGTGAACATGAGCAAAGTTTATGTGAACTCAGACTGAAGCAACATGCACAGAGCCCGCATGGGTCTGCACCAGGTCCTCTGCATATATGCTATGACTTCCAGTTTAGAGCTTTTATGGGATTCTTGAGTGTGCGAATGAGTGAACCTCTGATACTTGTGCTTTTTCTTGGCCTCTTTTCCTTCTGTTTGTTTGTTTGTTTGTTTGTTTTGTCTGGCTTTGATATGTTAGTTTTTTTATTTTATCTTATTTTATTTTAGTATTATTCCTTAAAAGAACCAGGAAGGAAGGAAGGAAAGAAGGAAGCAAGGAAGAAAGGAAGGAGAGAGAGAGAGAGAGAGAGAGAGAGAGAGAGAGAGAGAGAGAAGGAAGTGGAGTAGACTGCGGTAGGTACTGAAATATGTTACCCAGAATGTCCTTCGAGTGGCAAGAGCGTGTCCATGTTTACAGGCTCTATTGGAAGATGACAGTTTTTGGCAGCCATTCTTCCTTGGGAATTTCCTGAGCTGAAGAAAATTGTCACATGTGAGGTCATGCCTCCTTCCACGGGCAACTTACATCCAGTTCCATATCAACACGAAGACACACAGGCTCTACTTCCTCACCCTGTCACAGGGAAACCAGCAGGCTGTGCCAGCTCTGGAATTCCTCCCTGGGTCAGCTGAGCTGCTTGTCATGACTGCCTTGCAGACCGGGTTCTCCTTCGTTTACTCCTGTTACCTCCCCTCCTTCCCATAAACAAAGTGCTCTTCATCGTAGGGTCCAGTCTCCAGAGACCCCAGCCTGAGACAGGCAGCTGGATCCTGAATTTAACACATACATGTGTGTGTGTGTGTGTGCGCGCGCGCGCGCGCGCACACGCACACACGCACGCACACTTGTTGGGGAGCATTGCAAATATGGATAGAAGGGCCCCCAAGAGTCTCAGTGTATCTGATCACTGTGTCCAAACGGGAACCTTTGAGCCTTCTGTGTTCAGAGACAGAACTGTCATCTATTAATGGTGCCCGGGACCCCAAACTGTCCCAGCGAGAGAAAGGACCTAGAGGCGAGAGGTCATTCCAGCAGAGATTTCTTGGGTGTGGCGAGGAAGGGGGACCGTGAACAGGATACCTGTTGCTATGTCTGATGGAGCTGTGACTCCAGCTATCTCAGGAACTTCCTCTCTCAGCTGTGCCATCCATGCTAGAAGTTCTCTGTCTCATGACCTACCTTTCTGTCGTTCAATAAGTCACTGCCCAAGTTCCCAACTGGTCTCTCCATTTGACCCTTCCAGCTCTGGCTGTCAATCATGTCCACCTGTCTGTCCATTTATCTGTTTCTCATTCACTATCATGGACCTTTGATGTCCATCTGTCTGCTTCCCTGTGACTTATGGGCCCTCAGCCTGTGAGCTCTAAGGGAAGACATTCTTTCCCACCATGAGGACTCATCTTAGCCGGGAGTCCTAGATCACGGCCCTTCAGTTTGCTCCCAGAGCTCCGGTGTCTGTCTGTCCATGGTGCCCACAGGCACAGGAATCTTTGGAGTAGCCATGGCCCAAGCACAAGCAGAGGTGTGTAGTTCCCTCTTATTTCTGCATTGGTTGGGATGCACTTCAAGGGGAAGTTGAGTCCATGGTGGGGTGTTAGTGTCTATCAGTTCCACAGCCCTGGCCCAAGGCTTGATGGAATATAGAACTGCTTCAGATTAGGACTTGAAAAAGACCATCAGAAAGTGCCTGGAGAGAACCCAGTGGGGGAAGGGACCTGGACTGGAAGCCGGGGTTTCTTAGGGTGTGGGGAGAAAGGGGATGGTGAGTTATCCTGTTGTTATGTCATTTCTGACTTGGAGCTATGGCCCTGGGAGCAACTGCTGTCTCCCTGGCCACCCCTCCCAGCACATGACCTCACCATGGCTAGAGGAAAAGACTGGGCAGGTGCCAGGAGAGCTTGGGGCTGCCCCAGCTTCTGGGCTGGAGGAAGTGTGACAGATTGCCAAAGAGCTGGGCTTCTCTCCATCCTGCTGCTTCCTTTGAGGTGGTTCCCAGGTCCACTAAGTGGGAAAAGAGCTAGCTGTGGGCTCCGGGCCCAGAGCATCCTCCTGGCTCACCTCTCACGTGGATAACAGCATCCTGTCTGTGTTCTAGTACACTTTCAGAGCTCCCGGGAGGCTTTGCCCCAAAGGACATTTCCTTTGTTTAAAAAAAATTTTTTTTAAATGTATCCCCCCCAACCCCCACCCTCTGTTTACTTTTCACTCATACCGAAGTGCACGTGTGGAGGTTGAGGACATCTTTGGTTCTCTTCTTCCACTACACGGATCTTGGAGAACTGACTTCCAGTGGTCATGCTCCGTAGCAAGCATCTTTGCCTCCTGAACCATCTTACCAACCCACAAAGAGCATTTTCTAAACCTTGGAAGCTTTACATTACCTCTCCTGCCCCGTTTCCCTAAGATCTGTGAGTGTTTCTTCGAATCAGAGGCAAGGAAAGGCTTATTTCCTCACTGGGAAATAGCCATATGTGGAACCCAGAGGGTGAGAGTCTCCTCAGACCGAGGGATAGGGCAGAAACCCCTCATCCCCAGAAAAGCAGGTGACAGTGCACCTCTGGGACCAGGAACAAGCTCCAGAGTGGGTGTTGAGGAAGCGGTACCCAGTGGGGCATCTCCTCACCTCCCTGGATCTTACTCTGTCTTCTTAGGAGCCAGATATCAGCTACTTGGTTGGAGTACATTCCAGGCAGAAGGGCCGGGGAACAGAACTGTGGCTGGCTTGTGTTCTGAGGCTCAGGGCTAATGTGAGGCGACAGGGGGGGTAAGCAGTGAGACTGTGGGGGCCGGAGTGGGAGAGCAGTGTCTTATGCCAGGTCAGAGCTCACCCTGAGTTAGCAGGCAACCCAGTGTGGCAGTGCCCGAAAATGTGAACACCTCCAGGGTTCAGAGTCCCACAGTGCCTGCCGTGGTTCCTGATATTCCACAGGCATTCATAAATACTTCCAGGGTGAATTAATGGGCGGCAGCTGTGGAGAGGAGAATGGGAGGTGCGAGCCTCCAAAGTCTATGGTACCTGCATTCATGAGGTGGGTTGGAGTAAGGCCATAAGGACAGAGAGAAGTAGGCAGAGGTAAATGAGGCCAGGGAAGGGAATGCACCAGGACACAGTAGGGCACTGACAGGGGACTGTGACCACCAGCCTCCCAAGAGGAACCCAGAACTGTGCCCAGGGGCTCTGACCCTTGGCATGGTCTCTCTACATAGGATAAAAGCAGGCTAAGTTTCCTGGAGCCTCCCAAGAGGCTCTGAGGCCTGAATCTCATCACCAAAGGTCACACGAAGGCCCTGGCAATCACTCGTATCCATGTCAAGGGACCCTGTGTGAACCCTTTTGACCTCCCATAGGGAGATTTTGGGAATGAAGGTAGCATCTTCCTAGCCATGAGATTGGAAGGGTGGGTATGGGCACTAGCAAACCATAAACCACCTAATCTGTCTCTAGACATTGTGTACACATCACCTTGGCCTGTAAGTCTTGCTTCCCAGGGCAGGCCTGTGGCCCCAGGAAAACGGGTTAGGGTTCAATCAGATTTGTGTTTTGTTTCCTGACAGTTGGAATTGTCAGAATGTTGATGGCGGGAGAAGATGGACAGTGGAGGGGAGCCTTGCTAGTGAGATAAGTGCTTGGGAAGCAGCCTGTAAAAAGGACAGGAGACCCAATGTTGGAGATGGGTAAGCAGTGTCTAGCCAAAAAATCTTGCTTCTCAAAGCCTGCCTTAGAAAAATGTTCAGTGCCCTCTCTTAAACCTAACACGCATGTCTTGTGACCAGCAGTTCCACACCAAACTCAGAATTAAAACAAACAAAAAGCAGAAACACTAAGGACCCAAACACACGTACAGAATGCCCAGGGTGACTTTATTATTAGCCGTAGGTGGAAACAGACTAACTGTCCATCGACAGTAAAACGGAGAAATGAACTGTGAGACAGCTGGCCTGGTGAGATGGTTCGCTTGCCACCAAGCCTGAAGACCTGAGTTTGGTCCCCGGGCCCCACATGGTTGAAGGAAAGAACCTACTCCCACACGTTGTCTCTGACTCCACAGTGGCACGCATGTAATCCTCCCACACTAAATAAATAAGCGTAAAAAAATTAAAATTGAGTAAGTTGTGGGATGGTTGTATAATAGGAGCTCAGACCCAAAAGACAATATGAACGCAGGCTTCCGCTGAAATGAAGTCCAGGAATAGCAAAAACTGCTTCATGATGGGAGAGTGGAGGCACTTAGTGCCTGCTGGGAAATGTTCTACTCTCTGGATGTTGGTTCTAGGGACGTGGATATTTGTGAAAAGTCTAAGTTATGCACATTTTACAGACTTGATTGTACACTGATGATCGACATGTAGAGCAGTGTGTAGAAGGCCAGCTTTCCCCCGGGATGAGGCCCAGGTGGCACTGATCTCAGGCCCTGGGCTGCTTGCTCACGGTCCCTCAGAGGGAAAGGGAAAGGGCCGCTGTTAATCGTCACAGGTTGACAGAGCCAGTCAGTTTGGTGATAACATCAGCGGCAGCAACATGAAACTGTCTCACTCCTCACATCTCAAACCACAGTGAAAAATACCCCTGAAACTGCAGCTTTCCGGGCAGCTCGGGTCTCAGGGTCTCTTCACAGCAGGGAAATTGGTCATCCATTTGTGAGGGCGAGGCCTGCACCCAGCAGCCCTCCTGAGGGCCCACCAAGGGGGCTTCTATGGGCCAGGCTAAGAATTCTGTCTGGCTCACCTCCTATGTTATTCTGAGGAAGTCCCCATCTCTCTGAGGTGTGAAGGTGGGGAGCTTCTAGAGAATGTAGGCCCAAAGTCTGCCCTGGGCCAAGTCCCTATCCTCAGGCCTGCTGTTACTCAGCAGCCCTGTGTGCCATGAGCGTGTGGCCTCCCTGTGCCTGCACTGGGCTCGCTCTCTCTCAGTCACTACAGCTTCTGGTTCTCTTGTGTCAGGGTGGGCTGCCTGGGGCTGGGGCCCCTCCATTCATGCCTGTACCCCACTGCACATATAAGAAACATGAGGCCAGGGAGCAAAATCAACCCAATATGTCTTAACTGAAACAATGTGGAAGGTTCCAGGAGAGGAACTGCTGGATCCATAATGATTGACATGTGCCTCAACACAAGCCTGCAGCTGTGTGGATACAGTTTGTGCTTGGTCCCTGTGGCCCTGCCTCTGCTGTGTGTGTGTGTGTGCGCGCGCGTGCGCGCGCGCGCGCACATGCGCGCGCGCACACACGCATGCACTCTCAAGTAAGGGCCAGGAGTTGATATCCAGGCACTCTACACCTTAGTTTTTGAGACAGGTAACTCACTGACCATGCAGCTGTCTGATTGGCTAGACTGGCTAGCCAGGAGTCCCCAGAATTCTCCTGTCTCTGCCTCCCAGCATTGGGTTTGAGGTTCCCACCACCATACTCAGCCTATTACATGAGCACTCAGGCCGCCAAGCACTGACTTTGGACGCAGCATCTCTCTCCAGGCAGTCATGGAGAAAGGTCTCTTCTCGCCTCTCCTCACATCTTGTCCCAGTTCCATCTCTTGGCCCACGTGGGGTCATTTCAGTGTGGGTACCATGTTGGGCCTTTCACAGCAGCCTCTCCGAGTTGCCATGGTAACCTGGTGTCTGTTCTAGTTTGGGGTTCTGTTGCTGTGATAAACACCATGACCAAAACCAACCTGGTAGAGGAGTTTATTCTGTTTACAGGTTGAAGTCCATCACTGAAGGAATCCAAGGCAGGAACAGGAGCAGAGACGACATTGCTTACTGGCTTGTTCAGTTACCTTTTTTATTCAGCCCAGGCCAACCAGGGGTTGGCATCATCTGTCTGGGGTGGGACCTCCTACATCAATGGGCAATGAAGAAAATACCCCATAGATATGCCCACAGGCAAATTGAGAGAGGCGATTCCTCAGTTGAGGTTCCTCTTCCCTGTGCATGAAGTTGACCAACCAAGACTAGCCATTGTAGAGTCTATCATTCTGTATCCTAGACAGACAGATTGTCCCTTCTTGTGGGTGAATCTTCCCTCCTGTGTTACCTCTCTGTGACCACACTGTGTTCAAAGACTGCATGAGCCTGTCTATGGGCTGGTCCAATTCTCAGGCCCATCATGAGCAAGGCTCCTATGGCTGCTCTCATGGATTTCTTAGAGTCCTGTTGATAACTGTGAAGAAAAACACCCAGGAGGCCTCTGGGGTGAGTGGGGCTATTCCAGTATTCTAGAAAGTCAGGATAAGTGGATGAGTCTGTCTCTCAGCCAGCCAACCCTACTGTCCCTCCTGGGCTTGAGATGGGCTCAAAGAAGCCAAACACATTTCATCAGAGCCAGGCCTACTCTTGGGTGCTGCCTACAGAAGCTACAATCTCATCCTGGTCCCTGGCCTGTTAGTGAAAGGAAGTGCCCAGGCCTTAACCCAGACCATGTCAGGTCAAGGCCATGTTTTGTGGACTGAGTATCCATCCCAGAGTCCCAGCTTTTCACTAGAGCTTCACTTGGGTCTTCTTAAACCCAAGTGCAGGGAGCTGTGGACTCGGATGCAAGGCTCTCGGGAACAGTACCCGTATGTGTGCAGCCCCAGGATACTTCCCACCACCACGTGCAGAGCTGAGCCTACCTAGAGGGAAAACTCTATGTGGATCATAGAAAACCCAAGAGACCCCCACTGCAGGGCCTGTCTCTTCGTGGGTGGCTGTCTGGTGACCTTGACTAAGGACTTGGGATAGTTCATCCCCTTTGTACCTGTGCCTTCCCAGCTCCACATGCTGTTAGCCTCTCTGACCTCAGTGTCCCCTGAGTGAGCCTGATGCTCTGCAGCAGTTCAGCTTGACTGAAGCCCTTGTACTCAGGCTGAGGTGTGGCCACCAGTGCAGAAGTTCATCCTACCCTTGTGAACTCTGTAGCTAAGTGACTAAGGGATTCATCCAAGGTCACTTAGCAAACAGTGGAGGTGACAAGTTCCCAATTCCATTACAGGTGCCTCAGGCTTTGTCAGGAGTTCAAGGCTGGGGAACCCATACACCAACTCACAGGAAGCTAATGACATAAAGGAGTGGGTCCTGGAAGGATGTCCCAGCAGCCCTAGCCAGACTTGACTGCTAGTTACAGAGGAATGGCCTTGGGAATGCTGAGTATCCATGCCATTCACTCAAGAGCTCACAACCTTTAGGAGCTAGACCATGTCTTTCTCCAAGCTGAAACCAGCCTTGGCCCCTGGCCCTGCAGCAGCCCCTGACACCTGACCCAGAGCCACAGAATTGTCTCCTGTCTTCTGAGATACCTAGACAACTTTGTCTGGGCCCATTTCTGATCTCTAGCCTTTGTGGTATCTGGAATCTCCAGACAGAGATGAGAAGTTGTGGCCCCAGAGTCCTTTGGCAGGGATGGCAGGTGTGCGGATGGCCTCCATAGCTGGACACAGCCTGTCAGTAGGCAGGTATTGTCTCATGACAGAAAAGTGCACTTCAGGATAAGCAGAGCCTTTTCTATCCCAGCTTGCTGAAGCTCTGGTCTCAGAGCTTTGGGTTGTGGGAAGCTGTTTGAATTGTAGGGTAATCCCAGGCATCCCCAGTGAACTGTCCAAATGATTGGGGGAGGGTTGGTATTGAGGGTGGGGGTTAGAGTTTGGGAGTTCTATCTGCCAGTACTTCAAGACCTAAGCAAAACTGGCTGTGGGTGTGGGAGATGAAAGTGTTAAGGGTCAAAGATAAGATGTCATACCAGACACCCAGGAAGTGTTGGGAGGGTGTGTTGGGAAGTGTTATAAAGGCCAGATGAGGGGCTTTTACTCAGTGGGTAGATAACCCTCTTCTGGTACTGGGAGAGCTGGGGGTGTAAGGATTCCTGAGCTCTGTGGACATCCTTTCTGGCCAAGTCCTACACTATACCTAGTCTTCAGTAGGTAGCATGAGAGTCCCCCTGGCCCCACTCTGGGTCAGGGACAAGTGGAGGTGGATCTGTGGAGCTGCCCAGGAGCCGTAGTTGAGAACAAGGGAGGAAGCGATTTAAGCCTCGTGTTTCATGCTTGGGTCTCGGAGGTGGGTAGGTATTGGGCTGAGAAGGGGATTCTGGGAAAAGATCAGATTTGGATCAGATGAGGGAACAGGAAGCAGTCAAAGGAGTACTTCCTGTGTGAAGGACCCCAGGCCAAGTGCTTCATGATGAAAGTGTTTCATGCTTCTTCCCTCTCCCTCCCAGTCCATGAGGCCGCAGACAAGACTGTACCCAGTTTTCTCACACTCAGGCTTTATTGAAGCAGCAGGCACTAACAGATGAGTTACAGATGTGTAGTCTCAGGCATTCTCCACTATGGCCCACCCGCAGCCTCGTCTCCCAGCCCAGCACCAGACTCCCATCCCTTTTCTACCCATTGCAAATGATTTCTGAGACCCCTCCAACCCCATTTCCTTCAGTTCCAACCCCAGGAAAAGATGGAGCCCCAGAAGTTGCCCTTGGTCTTCTGACATGATTTCTATCCTTTTTTTTTTTTTTTTTTTTTGGTTTTTCGAGACAGGGTTTCTCTGTGTAGCTTTGCGCCTTTCCTGGAGCTCACTTGGTAGCCCAGGCTGGCCTTGAACTCACAGAGATCCGCCTGCTTCTGCCTCCCAAGTGCTGGGATTAAAGGCATGTATCACCAACGCCCGGCAATTTCTATCCTTCTATGGAGATGACAACTCTTCTTTTTTGTTTTGTTTTGCTTTGTTTTTCGAGACAGGGTTTCTCTGTGTAACTTTGCGCCTGTCCTGGAACTCACTCTGTAGCCCAGGCTGCCTTGAACTCATAGAGATCTGCGTGGCTCTGCCTCCCGAGTGCTGGGATTAAAGGTGTGTGCCACCACCACCTGGCTGACAACTTTTCTTAAGGCTTCCTTGAACTTCGAGAAATCACTTTGCTCAGTAGTACAGTCCTCTGGTGGATCTGAAGGCTGGAGGAACACATGATTAAAATCATCTTCTTCACAGGAAAAAAACAAAGGAAACTTGCCTTCCCAGTCACGGGGAAGTAACTCAGGGAGACCTCCCCCCCCCCCCCCCCCCCCGGGCCCCCCCCCCCCCCCCCCCCGCCTCTGTCTGAGCAAGAGTAAGGAACCACCTATGACACCGAGATCTAGAGTCTGAGGACCAGAGCTGTGGGAAGGAAGCAAAGAATGTGATGCAGATCCCACGTGCTATCCCAGATAAGGTCACGAGGGTGAGCAAACAGGGGTCCGTGGGACCACGCAAGCAGAGGGCAAAGAGAGCACAGCTCAGTCGTGTCTCTACATGTTCCCCCATACTGCAGTCTCCTCAAGGCTCCCCAAGGGGCTCTTCAGTCCAGAAGAGGCCTCAAGGTGTAGCAACCTGGAACGGGCTTGGTTTTCCTTTGTTCAGCTGAGTCAGTGACCAAACTATTTGACCTGTCTCAGACCTGCCCCACATGGATCCTGGGTAGGACACAGGCAGAGGCCCCCAGAAATACCCTTGAATTGATCCCCCTCCAACTCCGTACAGTTTTCTATTCCCCATTCTCCAACCTGTCAATGAGATTTCTTTTGACTTTGAGATGATCCCAAAGGATACCTGTATGGCTTGAATCCCCCACCTTGGAGGAGGCAAGTAGTGTTCAAAGACCTCTGTCTCTCTGGATCCCATGCTGTTGTGCAAGCAAATGGAGTCTCAGGTTCCCCGAAAAGCAAGCAGCAACTTCCAGCTTTATGCAGATTTCTGTGTGGAGTTTCATGTCCTTGTAAATCTTTGTTGAGTGTGGGTCCTGCTTGTCATATCTACCAGACAGCTCCCTCAGGGTAGAGGTGAAGTCCTTTGTAAACTTTCCATAGCAAAGCTCCTGAAACAGGGGTAGAGGCACTGGGGTGGTGGGCCTGCACCGCAGAATACTAGCAGACCCCCTCCTCACCCACCCCTGCTCACCCTGGACCAAAGACCTTACAGGAGACTTGTGGATCCTGCAGGCTATGCAGTGGAGGCAACGGATACCTTCATCTCCCCTTGGGATGGCGACGTTGGGATGGTGTCCGGAGAGCCTGGCAAAGTTCGGCACTTGACCCCTCGCTTGTCTATTGACTGAGCATCCTTCTCTCCCCATTCAGCTGTGGTCATAAAGGTCAAAGGCGTTAGACGCTTCTTACCTTACTAGTGTTCTGGGGTCTACTGAAGTAGCCCCACAAATAAGAGAAGTCGGTCATGAAGGGTCACAGGCATGAGTGTGTGGGGACTGATGGAAAGTCAGACTTACATGGTATGTCTTCTAGTCCTCAGACAGTTCTTGCTCAATATCAGCACAGAGAGTCGTGTGATTTTTCTGGAGAGCCAATGGCACAATGGCTTTCTGACCCCCAAAGTACAAAAGCCAGGAATATACACAGATGCATAGTCTCAGAGGTGACTCACAGTAAATCTACGCTTGGCTTGCTTGACGGAATTTCTGTGGAAGGTCACCTACATATGCGCATATGAGTCTAAGGAAATGTAGATGCCGCTTATCAGTTACCAATGGCTTCTGAAGAAGACAGAGGGGACCTTATTGCTCCGTGGATTCTTCTCTTTGCTGAGATTCGGGATTGCTCTAAGAATTTTTATTTGCAACTGCAAATGGTGTCGTGGTCTTTTTGCCTGAAGCAGATGTCTGGCTGGGACTGAGCCATCATGCTGTGCAGGCTGGAGCACAGGGATCAGTGGGTGACCACTGCGTCCTAGCCCCTGCAGGGACCTTAAACAGCCAGCTTCCTCAGGCCACTGCAGGAAGAAGGCTGGTCCCGCTGCCCAATCTCCAGCTTTGGGCACACACTCACTTCCTGGTGGTCCTGAGAAGAAACACAGGGTAACAAATTGGGGACAAGATCTTCAGCCTGGTTGTCAAGCAAAGACAGGATAACTACATTTCTTTTAGCCCCAAGGCTCTGGGTTTTAGTAGAAAATACCAATGAGAGTCAAAATTTAATGGAAAAATAAAAACCTATTAAGAAAAGTGTCACCTTATAGCTATGCCCCAACATACGGCAAACTGACATTCTGACTGCTAAAGATTAAGATCACCCATTTGGGGGAAAGTTGGGTGAATATGCTGAGCTCTGACCCCTGTGGTTTGGTTTCTTTTTCTCTGAACAGTTAGTCTATTTGCTGATTTACTTTAAGTGGTTGAGGCCCCAAGTGTGAGGACAGATTAGGGACACAGAGTCCATCGTCTCAAAGGGAGACTGTAGTTTTGCTGGATGCCAGGGTTGACTTGTTTAGACAGTGACCACCAGCCCCAGAAACCCCTTATTTCCTAGAAAGGATGACACCCCTTCTCTGGGCCAGGTCTGTGAACCGGTTACTTCAACTTCCTGGTGAACCCTGAGTCCTTTCTCTGGAGCAGAAGCTCTTGAGAACCCCAGCGGGTCCACCAAGGCATGAGTACTGTACCCAGGCCCATGCTGTACCCAGGCCTTGATCTTACCTCCCTCTGACCATGACAGCATTGGCCCCCATCGATTCCCTACCTCAGGAGCCACCCCACCACCACCTACCACCCCAGTTCTTCCCCTCTTAAAAATAAACCTGATAACCACACAAACACAAGTTTGAATAATTTATTATTAGGGTAATAGACATCCTGAATAAATACAGTTGTGAGCTTAAATAAATAAATAAATAAATATTTTTTAAAAAATATAAAAATATATAAATAAATATTACTGGTCCCCATCGGTAGAAAATCTCCCTCATTTGTCCCCCGCCGCTGTGACACAGTCAGCATTTTCAAAGAAGGTCTGTACTGCCCCTTGATGTCACTGTGGCCACCCTTGGTCCCTTCGAGGCCGAACTCCTGCATTCCTGGCTCATTTTGCAGGAGCAAAAGCAGCAATCTGAGAGGCTGGATCCGAGCTGGCCTGGGCCACCTCATTTCTGGACTTGCTTCCAGCAGTCAAAGGGAATGTCGAACAGAAAGCCTTTAAGGTTGTCTACGAAATCCTCATATGTGGTGATGTGTGTCTCACAGTCAGTTTCCTGAAGGGGACAAGGAAGAAAAAAAAAAAAAAAAAAAAAAAAACCGCTTGAATCCAGGTGAGTGAGTGACACAGGGAAGTAGCTGTGTGTTTCTTTGTACCACTGAGAACTCAGAGGCCAGAAACCCGTTTGGAAGGATCAGGTGACTATGCCGCTGCCTAGGTGCTGCCTAGGGCATGCGCAGATCTGCCAATGGCATCCAGGGACTGCCCTGACAGGAGGCCTGCCCCGGTCTTTAGATTCATGGGGCAGACTCTTTGGTCCCAGGTGAGAGGCAGGTGGCCAGCTGGAGGCATCTCCTCACCTCCAAGGCGGCACAGGACTCACTCCTCCATGAGGAAAAGAAAAGGGGAATATTTGGGGTATCTACCCATTCTAGGAGCCCCATCCCTGTATCCATGGAATACGGGCACCCCACAGGAAAGTCCTGTCAGGAAGTGGTGCCTAGGTGCTGGCTCTTCTGGGCTTGGACAGGCTCTGAGTTTCCTCGGGCTTGCCTCACCTCTGACCTCACGACTGATAATGACATGCATGACAAGGACGGGTGGCTCCTGCTGCCTGCCGGGAGCAGCGGGCTCTGCTGCTCCTCAGCTTAGCCTCTGGGGGTGAACAGGAGCGTGGCCTGTTCTCGAGGGGCTCCTGTGACGTGTCCAATGACACTTGTCAGGATCCTGAACAGCCAGAGGTCCCTCCTCACTGGCCTCGCCCTCCCAGACTGAAACAGTCCTGCTCTGGACCCTAACGCTGTGCACTCACCGGGGTTGGGGGGCAGTTCTTCTGGTAGTGGCTGGCCATCATGTTCAAGGCACCCTTGAGTTTGGTGAGGTTGCCCCGTAGGCCCTGCTCGTATACCTTCAGGCGGGTCTGCACACATGTCGGCCTCTGCGAGAAGTATCCATTCATTGATAAGCAAAGGCCAAGTGCTCACCGAACACAGGCTACTTTCTCTTCACTCCTTTATGTTCCCACCAAGTGGCACAGAACGGGTCTAGTCATAACACTGTCTGACCACTGCCCTTCTCCCTGCCTGGCCCAGGCCACCCTCAGCTGGCACGGCCACATTCTATAGTCTGTTACCTCAAGAGATTCCCAGTTTCAAGCCTCCTAACTTTGCAAGCGAAGGCCACTTGCTACTATTCTAGGAGAAGGGACTAGACAGAGTGGGGAAATCCCCCAAGCCTCTTTGTGGGCAAGCCTTGTTCCAGAAACCCCTCTGTGCCCCTCTGTCATCAATATCCTCTCTCCATGGTCAAAGGGCACAGTGAAGACTTCAAGGTAAACAAGACCATCTCATAAAGTGACTCTCACTTTCCCATCATCCCCTGCAGATCCCCGACCTTTGAATATTAGCTCTGCCCAAACTTATTGCTCAGTTGATAAAAGACTGCACATGACTGCCCGCCACAGGGGCATGGCTATGGACGATAAAAGCGTGCACATGACTGCCGCAGAGGAATGGCTATGGACATCTTGACTACCCAGACTCTGCCCCCTCCGCCCAGCAGTCAGCTAACAGGGAAGAGTTAAGACAACCTTGCAAAGGACTATTTAAAACAGCTTTGCAGGGACCCTAGGAAGCTACATCAGAGAGAAGCAGCTTACCTGGACAGAGAACTCTTCAGAGACAATTTCTACATCTTCATTCTGTAAAAGGAAAGTGCCATGTTACCAAGCTGACAGGCAGGGGCCAGCAGGTGGTCTGGAAACAGCCAAACTCTCTCCCTCACTCACCTCCATGGCAGGCGTGTCATTCAGGAGGCTCAGGGCTTCTTTGATGGCATCGACATGCTTCCAGGGCCGGGTGACAGGGGCGGGTGAGCGGGTGGGTGCAGAAAAGCTACAGACCATAATGCCAAGGAAAAGTAAGATCTGCAGCCACATCCTCCTCAGGACCTTAGCCTTTCTCTCTGAGTACTGGGCTCACTGCAGAAGAGCTCTTATATACACAGTTAGAGGAAATGATTAATGGTGACCACAGAACTCCAGGGGGGCGGGGGAACTACCTGAGTTGTGGAATCTCCTGGCCCTTATCAGCTACACATGGGGCCAGTGAGCCTTCCCCCAGGTTGTCAGGCTTGGGGGTTTTCATTAATGAGCCCTTCCAAGAACTGGCAACCCACCTGCCGGCTTCCTTGGGGGGCTCTCCCACCCTGCCTGGGCAGTCTGACCCGGTCTCTAGCTATCCTCTCCTTCTGAGGGGCCTCAAGGCAAATTTGGACTTCCTGGCCTGGAGTGGCTGGGGCGGGGCTTGGGAGACAGGGAGTGTGGCTCCTGTTTGCATCCAGCCTGCTGTCCCTGGAGGCCTCAAGGCAAGCCGTACCTTCTCTGGTGGCTCATGCCAGCCCCAGCCCTGTCCCATTCTCTCCCCAGCCTTCTTCTGAGATTTGGACCTCTCACAAGCCCATCCCATTATCTAATTAGATAAAGTCTAGCCAAATGGCACAGTTCTATGATGGTCTCCACAGACTCCTACTGAGGACACAGAGTCATGGGCAAACTTGGCCCAGCCAAGCCTCCCCGCCACCCCCATCGCCCTGACCTTGAGAGCAGAGAGAATGGCGTCGAAGGGTATAGAAGCCAGCCAGACTACAGCACGTTCTCTTATGGTGCCATCCCAGCTGACTTCTTACAATCCCAGTTTACAAAGGCATGTTCAACCCTAAAGGTTCACAGCGTGGCTGGAGCTCCTGGCTGGGGCAGACCAGGCCCCCCAATCTGACCGCTGATTCTGGCCCTCTGAGTTATGTGAGCCTCCTTTCCCTCTTCAGGTCAGCCTGCCCCTTCAAAGAGGGCGTACCATGGCTATCGGTCCCACCTGGAGCCTCCGAGGCTGACTGCAAGATGGTAGCTGCCGGGTATCGGGCACAGGGGCCTCTGGCTTCTCTAGCAAGTTCTCCCAGGCTTAGTTGCCTGAACAGCCCCTTGCTCCAGCCCACCTCCCCCTCAGGAGGCCTTTCTGTGGAAGCAGGAACTGCTTCTGGAAAAGCGGCAGGCTCTTGAGGGGCTAACAAGTGTTTGATTTTCACAATGGGTTCTGGAGAAGACAGCACGTGTTTGTGTTTGCACAAGGGATCCGGCCCACACCTCCCGTGCAGGAAATCTGAGGGCATGGCGCTGCATATGTCTATCTGGGTATGCTGGTGGGGCTAGATGTGCATGTACTGACAGGAACGTGTCAAGATAGGGGAGGTGCTACATTAGGGTGCCTCTAGTGTGAGCCCCACTTATTTCACCTGCTTTGCGAGAGCCTTTGGGTTTCTGGCAGTGCCCTTTTGATATGAGAGGAGGCCTCTAGGCTAAGCAATGTGTTTTCGGGCCCAAGAAGCTGATTCAGTGGACTGTTGAAATTGGGCACAAGTGAGGACTTTATCATGGGTCAGATAGCAGGTGGAACTCAGGACAAGGCCACCAGAGTCATTCAGGAAGAAAGAGCGAGGGTCAGAACGGCTGCTACAGACAGGTTTCCCGGACCCAACATGTGGCAGGATGGTGGCCAAGAGCCTTGGGGAACAGCAGAAAGGGAGAAAAGCCAAAGTTGGTGCGTACGGGCAGAGCTCCAAGGGTTTGGGGATGCAGTTTGTGGGCAGATACGTATCTTTCTCCTAGAAAGATGACATCAGGGTGGAGGCGGTAACACGGGCAGGGATTCCTAGATTGCACACGTGGAAAGAAGCGGCAATAGCATCAGACAGCCTTGCTGACTCAAGGGCCTCGGTGGGGCTGTGGCAGGGCGGAGGTGGGGACCAGATGGGTGGAGTGACCCACAAGGCCAGGAGAGAACCCTCTGAAAGGAGTTTCCTGGGAGTGTCCCTTGACATGGGCCCTGGGGGAACCAGAATCGGTGGCTGCCCCGGGATCCTTATCACAAGAGGAAGTCTTCACTGGGGGAAGGAAATGGGCCCCAAAGTCCCTCACATCCCACAGGACAGACCCATGAGCATCTAAGATGGTCCGCCTCATCCTTGCGACGGACACTCCTTAGGGAGGTCTTTGTCCTCAATGGGGTCTGAGTCACTTTCAGCTCAGTCCACAGGCAAGGCTGTCAGCAGAGCCAGGACTCGAACTCACGCCTATTCCTGCACACAGATGCTTTCTACTACCCTGGGGGGTAACTCGAGAAATTCTGGTCACCTGCCTGGTCCAGAAAATGGCGGGCCTAGCACACTTGTCCATCAGGGCAGCTATAAAGGGACACTTTGACATTGGCAGGAAGGCATGAGTGGCCTGTGACTGTCCCAAGGACATCTTGGAGCTGAAAGGAGAATTTTCCCAGCAGATTCTGCCATCTATCTAAACACTGCTATGCCCCGGGCTTGGGCTCTTGTCTCTCTACTCAGCCACCGTGAATTCTGGAATATCCCAGGAAAGTACCGCTCCCTGATTTCCATTGCATCATCCACTTGATGGATGCTGTGTCTACCGCTGGAAAGTTTATAGGAAGACTTTCCTGGGGGAGGGGTGGGGGGGCAGCATTCTGATACCTTCCCCATCCTGGGGAAGTCCTAACCTGGCAGAAGACCCAGAATTTCTGGAATGTTGGAGGACTGTTGAGCCTTGTCCTGTCGCGGTCCCCAGGAGCATCTTTCTGGACAGATGTGGTGAAGGTGGTAGGGAGAGAGAGAGCCTCCATCCAGGTCAAAGCTTGTGGAGTTTTGCCCCGCTCTGAGACTATGATACAACACCCTGGATGGCTTGTGCTTCCCTGGGAAGGTGGTCTTATCCCTCACTGCCACACCAGACACATAGAGCCACAACTCCAGCCTTTAGTGTCTCCGTTCCAAGATGACCCCTCCCACATTCTCTGACTCCCCCCCCCCAATACATTCTAAAAGGCCAAATTTCCCTCTAGTTCTGTCTCAGCTACCTGGGTATCCTCAGACCCCTGGCGCTGATGAATCCTGACAAATCCATTCAGCCAAGCCTCCAGGAGGGTGCACAATATGCTCTTAGCTCTCAGAGAGCTCGTGTCTGTGTCCCTATGGGACAGAGGACAGGGACCACCAGGCCTCGATTCACAGGCACGTGGCTGAGAGTGCCAACAAAGATATGCACAAAAAAATCAAACAGCCATGAAGAAAGCCGTGGTGACAGTAATTGGGGCAGTCGGCGAAGGAGGTGTCTCTGAAGCTCAGGGTCCAGGTCGGCCAGCTGAGTTAGGGGTCATTTGCTTCAGTGGAGGAAATACAAGCTAGCAGTAAGGTTTGGGATGTCAGCCAGACTGGACTGGAGGAGGCAAAGGGAAAGCCAATAATGTCCCAAAACACTTGGTCAATATTTTGGTCCAGCACTTAAGGCCTAACCCTGGAAGGGCATTGGGGTGTCCCAGTGGGATGCTGGCTTTTCAGGATGGATCAAGGGTTAACAAGACCTCCTTATTGGTTTTATTTCTTACTCTTAGGGCTCCTTGCTGCCTCCCCAGGACCTAGCAACTATGCCAGCCCCACACAGGCAGGTAAGTCCTGTGGGCACACAACCCACGAAAGCACCAGGTCTGCCTCCCACAATGCCCTGCCACTGCCTGGCCTTCTCTTTACCCATGATTCTCCCTCCAGGGTTAGGATCGTGCCCCACCCCTGAATCTCTGCCCCAAGCCTTATCGCCAACTGAGAGATCATCGGGCACCTAGAGGGGACACTACCTTTATTTGCCCTCCTCGAAAGAATCATTGGGAATACATGTTAGAAAAAAATTAAGGAGGAGAAATGAGGCTCGAAGCCGTTACAGCACCCCGGCATGGTGAGGGCCCTTCTTCCCACTCTAGGTGCAGCTGGAGTCACAGACCCTGGATTGGCTCTGGCACCTGCCAGCTTCAGGAACTGAGGGGTCACAACTGAAGCGGCAATTGCTGCTTTGTATTTTCAGCAGGACAGGGTCCTGGAAGGAGGCACTCATAGGACTGTTTGGGTCTTCCAGGCTCCCTCACTCTCCCCAAGCCCCTGTCTGGTCCAGCATGTCAATTGCCTCTCAGGATTTCAGGTCCCAGGAGGCTCTGACCTTGAACTTTTGTTCACAGGGTCCTTGTTTCTGGATACCCACCCCCATCCCAGCTGCTGTCAGTGTCCCTTCAGCACCCCCCTCCCCCAGTCTCTATGGTCCCTCACATGGGCAAGGCCCAGCTGAAGGCCGGCAGAGGTCATCAAAGGTAACCAACCATAAGTTGGGAGTGCCTATTCGTGGCAGGAAAGAGTCCTTGGGGACCTCCCATCCCTAGGGCCACTAGCTTCCTAACTACCCCCCTCTAAACACACACCTGTTCCCACACTCCTAGACTATGTGTGTCCTGGGAGGGTGGCGCCAAGTCCCTGATGCACCCCCTAAGAAGCAACAGTCTCCACTGTCATGGGTGCAGAGCTGCAGGTGCAGACCTTCCTTCAGGCCCGGCCACTGTGCTTCCGAACCACTGTCCTTCTCTGGGCTCACTCTTCATCTTCACAGGGGGATGGAGACCTCTGCAGGTCACTGTGGAGATGCCTGCAGATTGGCACCAAAGGTACTTCCTAAATTTTGCCAAGAGCTTAATGGATGAAGATTTTTTTTTTCTGCTTAGGTTTTCTGTTTGGGCTAGCTGGGAGGCCTCCAATCCAGCCTCAGTTTCCCAAACTGTCAAAGAGCGGAAATCATCACCGGAATCTGGGCAAGTCAGCATTCTACATGAAGGACAAATAGATTAAATTGTCCCCGATACGCCGGGCGGTGGTGGCACACGCCTGTAATCCCAGCACTCAGGAGGCAGAGGCAGATGGATCTCTGTGAGTTCAAGGCCAGCCTGGTCTACAGAGCTAGTCCAGGACAGGCTTCAAAGCTACAGAGAAACCCTGTCTCGAAAAACCAATAAAAAAAATAAAAATAAAAATTGTCCCCGATGGAGAAATATAATCCCCATGCAGACCTGCTCTAGTGCCCCAAGATGTCCCCATGCATACCCTCAAGAGGCAAAGGCAGCCTGTGCAGTACTGTGCAGGAATCTGGGTAGGCTGCAAAGTGCCTGCGCTACATCCATTTTCCTGTAAAGAGCCAATTAGGAAACAAGACTGTCTTCCCTATTCCTGCCCCCTATCCTGGCTAGGAGGAGGCGGTTATCAGCAATCAGACACCCAGGGTCATGCCCTGTAGGAATAAGCAGCCTAACTCTGTTTGCGTGAGGAGGACAGGGATATCAAATTTAGCAATATTGCTCGGCCCAGGTGGCTTTCCACCCCTCTGGATTCCAAGCACATAGTTGCTGTGGGATGTTCTGTATGGCAAATGTGTTGCTAATAAAACACTGATTGGCCAGTAGCTAGGCAGGAAGTATAGGCAGGACTAACAGAGAGAATTAAATGAACAGGAAGGCGGAGGGAGTCTCTGCCAGCCACCGCCAGGACAAGCAGCATGTAAAGATGCCGGTAAGCCACGAACCATGTGGCAAGGTATAGATTTATAGAAATGGATTAATTTAAGATATAAGGACAGTTAGCAAGAAGCCTGCCACGGCCATACAGTTTGTAAGCAATATAAGTCTCTGTGTTTACTTGGTTGGGTCTGAGGCTGTGGGACTGGCAGGTGAAAGAGATTTAACCTGACCGTGGGCCAGGCAGGAAAACTCTAGCTACACATAGTCCTGCCAAAGACTGCAGTGGCTGTCTATTTATTATTTTTTCCAATATTCACTTATTTATTGGTGTGGTGTATGCATGCCATGGCTTGTGTGTAGGGGTCAGAGGACAGCTCTCTCCTTCCGCCATGAGTGCCCAGGATAGACCTCAGGTCATCAGGTGTGGTAGCAAGTGCTTTTCCGCACTGTTGCAAGTCCTAGAGATCAAACTCTGATGGCAGGTGCTACCAAGCCATCTCATTTGACCGAGCTGTTCAATACTTTTATTACTGCACTCACCCCAGCACTGGGGCCAGGACACAAAACACAGCGTATGCTCCTAGAAGGGAAAAAGAAGGGAGGCCCATGTCCTGCTGCCAGACATGAACCCCTAATGTCCAGCCTCTTCTCTAACATGTCCCGAGCTCCCTGCTCATAGAGGCACCCTGACTCCACATCAGCTGTCTGTGCTGCCCAGACTAGTCTCCAGGATAGCCCTGGGCACTCCTAGCAAGGTTCAACTGGAGAATCTACTAAAGGAAGTCCCAAGAGCCAAGGTTGAAGCCTCCCATCTGAGGGGGACAGTAAGAAGTCCCGAGACTAGAGTTCTACACACCCTGGGGATCATGGAGTGCCCAGGGAGGTGGAAATGTCGGCATGACCCAGGCTGGAAGTGGAAGGTGACCCCAGGGTCTTCAGAGGCTGTGAGAAATAGAGGAAGCCATGACCACTAGTGACGGTGGGGACTACAAGGAGCTAATGAACATTGTCTCTCTGAGGCACGAAGGGGGATTTGAGGACACAGAGGCAATCACAGAGGGATCTAAACTCTGGTGTAATGGAGGCAGGGAAGTAGAAAAGGGGAATCAAAAACCATGTTAAAGTGTATATGGGGGTTGTTCGGCGAATGCAGACGGAGCTGAGTGACAGGTGCACACTCAGGCTGCATCTTGGAGAATGTGGTACATCACAAGCTATCAGTGGAGGCTCATGTCCAGACAGGGGGAGACCCCAGAAGGGCCCTGGGTCAGGTGAAAGGCTCTTATTATACTCTTATACCAGCAGATACACTGTGGCTTAGGGCTCCAGCAGCCTGTGAGTCCCATTGCCTGAATTACACCGTGCCTCAGTCTCTCCACCATCATAGTAGGGGTGATCCTAGACTTCTTCAGTCCTTGTTGGGATTGTCTACATCCCTTTTCACTCCAGGAAGACAGCATCTTTGCCCAGTACACATCCACATCCACCAGCCCAACTTCAAGGTTTCAAAGGGGAAAGGTCACCCTACTCGCCCCATGAGAACTCCATCCCCTCAGCCCAGATCTCCCTCTCCGCCATGTGCCCTCATCATCGCAGGAAGACCTCCCCCTCCCTTCTGCAGGACTGGTCTCTGCTTCTGCCTGCAGCTCCCTTCCTCTGCCCTGGCTCTTTCCTGTTGGTGTGAGCTCAATATCTTCAAGGTCCCATCCTAACTCTCTGCATCTCTACACCCACCACACCCCAGGCCTTGGTCATCCGGTTTTCTCCTCTCCATGGTTGTCATGCTTGCTGGACCATCCTGGGAGTGAGGAAGCATGAATGAGGTGAAGGGACCAGTTGAGGCCAGAAGGGTTCCAACCTCTACCTTGGTCACCTGGTACTCAGTCACACTGAATGGTCCAGTGTAATTAGACCCCCCCCCCCCCGTGTCTAATTCATCCTACGCTGTTAGATGCCCATGACTTGGCTGCTCAGTGCCATCTGCCTGACTCCTCCCTGCATCTTGCCCATCCTCTTGTGCCTGGTGGAGTCTTGTCGCTTGGGTGAGCTCCTGGACATCCCTTCCAGTGGGAAGCACCTGAGATCAGCATCCATCCATCCCTTTTGTCCTGCGCTGACCCCTGCCCCTGGATCGTGCCGGCTGACTGGACAGAGCTAGGAGGCCCCCAAAGGTTCTAGCCTGTATCTCATTAACCCTGCCTCTGCTTGGGGAAGCCTCAGCAACTGATTCAAGTGGGAATTCAAAGCCAGAGAAGGAAGAACTCTTCCTAGTCTAGGAGGGTTCGAACTGTGGGGTGAGTTTAACCAGGTTCTCTATTTCTATCTTCCTTAGATACTTGCTTTTCTGGAAATTTCCCTTTGATTCGTTTTTTTAGGGGGTTCCCATATTTTTTTTTTTTTTGGTGAAGAAAAGATATGCTTTCCATCTGGTCCCCCCAGGGAAAGCTGTACTTGTAAAGTTAAGATAAAAGATGAAAGTGATTAGCTGGTGTGACCTACTCCCCAGAAGAGGCACCTCAGATTCAGGAAGGTGGCCCGCTCTAGGATTTGCTGTGGATTGTTGCTGCCCTCTGCTGGCCCTTTGGACTTATTGACCTAGCACAGAGGACAGTCTGGGTACCATGACTGCTGCTCGGAGGATGCAAGTCAGCCCTGCCTCCTGTTGGATCAGGGGGTCAGTACCTTTCCTGCCAGTGGCTGGGCATGACAAAGGCCTGTCTGTCTGGGTCTTATAAAGGATTGGGCACAATAGGGATTTTTCTTCTTTCCTTCCTTCCTTCCTTCCTTCCTTCCTTCCTTCCTTCCTTCCTTCCTTCCTTTCTTTCTTCCTTTCTTTCCTTCTTCCTTTCTTCCTTTCACAGCTCTGGAGGCTGGGAAGTCCACAGAGTAGGAACTAAGCTCAGTGCTCTTTAGCCCCCCTCCAGGTTCACGGGCAGCTGTCACACTGTCCTCATATGAAAGAGGGACTCGAGGAGCTTCCAGGGGTACTCAAGATTTGTTTTTAATTATGTGTGTGGGGAGGTTATGTGCATATTAGTGCAAGTACCCTCAGAGGCCAGAAGAAGGCGCTAGATTCCTTGGAGATGGCACTACGGGCCGTTGTGAGCCACCCAACATAGGTGTTAGGACATGAACTCCACAAGAGCAGTCCATGCTCCTAACTGCTGAGCCGTCTTTCTAGCCCAGATATCCTTTATTTAAGACATCATTCCCACTTACGAGCCCCTAAGCACTTAATCTCTTTCTCAAAACCCACTAGCAAATACCATTACACAAGTATTTAGGAGTACACATTCAGTCTAAATCCAAAGCATATAGATACTCCCCAAATCCTACCAAGAACCGACCACAACTTGATTCTGGACTCCAACCCAGGGCTATGTTTGGGCCAGGCTGTGCTGTCCCCAGATAGGGTCTGAGGTTTGGGGGCAAAGGTAAACTTCAGTGAGACATGCCAGTGGTCATTCCTGACTCCTACAAGCTGGCTGTAGGCTGCAGACTGGACAATTCCAGAAGGACATTAATGTGTCCACAAGATGTCTGCGAAGACTCATTCCCACTTCAGGAACATCACCTCCATCTGCCACTCCATGCCTGCAATGGGCCTTGTGTTTCTGACCTCTCTCCTCACACCTGCACATCCTCCTGCGCTGGGTCTGGGTCTGACCCAGTCAATAACTTCTGCTCATTAGTTTCCTCAGCAATACAGACCTGGAGCACCCCAGTGCCCAGCCCAGAACTGGGGAGAGAAGGAGAGAGGCTAGGGGGATGGCAGACATCCCAGGTCCTTCTGTCCCATGAATACCCTCAGTACATTGTGGTACCTGGGTATTGTTCCCTCTGCCCATAGCTTTTTTTCTTCTCTGATAGTCACACAGCTGGCACATCCTTGTCACTCAGGTCTCCAATTTTATGTCAGCTTCCTCAGAGAGTCTTTCACAAACCAATCTAAAGTAATCCCCCAGAGGCCCCTCTATTTAGTTCACTGACAGGTCCACAAGGCTAGAACAGAGCCTCCCACATGGGGGCTTAGCCAACGTGCACCATGAACCGCAAGGCACTGTGGGAACATAGTGCCCTTCAGCTGGAGAGAATTCACAGCCATGGGACAGGAGCATCACGAAGTGGGTCCTTCAGTGAGACACTGGGCAAGAGTGAAATGATGGATGGACTGCTGCCCACTCTCAGTGAGGGAGACTCTGGCAGCTGGTAAAAGGGAAGCAGAATTCCGGGAAGGAGTCTCTGGGGAGGTGTGCTAATTAGCTTTTTGTCAAGTTGACACAAACAGAGTCATCTGGGAAGAGGAAACCTCAGTTGAAGAAATGCCTCCATCAGATTGGCTGTGGATGGGTCTGAGGGGGAGTTTCTTGATTAATGATTGATGTGGGAAGGCCCAGCCCACTGTAGGTGGGCAGATGGCCAAGGTCCTATAAGAAGGCAGATAGCTGGGGGTCCTGTAAGAAGGCAGATGGGGGTCCTATAAGAAGACAGATTGAGCAAGCCCGTAAGCAGCATTCCTTCTTGGTCTCTGCTTCAGTTCCTGCCTCCAGGTTCCTGCCTCGAGTTCCTTCTTCAGCTTGCTTGGTGACAGACAGATTTGTAAGCCTAAGAGACTCTTTCCTCCTCAAATTGCTTTTGGTCAGTGTGTTATCACAGCAGAGAAATGTTTCCCAGTTTGCACGGTTGTAAATTCTATCACTGAGACTAATGGCTGTCACACTACAGATCACTGATTATTGTCTGGCAATTATTATGTCTTTTTTAGAGTTTTAAAAATTAGCATGCAAAGTAGTGGATTTCATTATGTGATTTCAAACACACTTTCCTTGAAACTCCATCCCCGCCCTCAGCCTCCCCCATGCCCCTCCTGTTGGTCTTCTTGCCCCTCCAGTACCCCGATTCTGCTTTGGAAGCTATTCTGTTACCCATTGTCCCCTCTCACCTCTCGTAAGACTTCTGTGTCCCCTCTTATGGTCCCCTTTCTAGTTTCATGACCTATAACCACACCCACATATAGACACATGTATAAAGATTAAAATACAGGACCCTCATTAGGGAGAAAATAAATGGTATTTGTCTTTCTAAGTCTGGATTACTTCTCTTAATACAGTAATTTCCAGTTCTATGCTTCCCCCCACCCCGGAAATCCCATGATTTCATTTTTCTTTATGGCTGCATAAAATTCCACTATATAAACCACATCTGCTTTGTCTACTCCTCCGTTGATGGACATTTAGGCTGATTCCATTTCCTGGCTAATGTGAATAGCAAGGATGTGAAAGTGTCTCTGTGGTAGGACTTAGAGCCTTTTAGATATGGAAGTGGTCACATGGTAGTTCCACTTTTTGTTTTTTTGAGAAGCTTCCATATCGATTTCCATAGTGGCTGTGCCAGTTTATACTCCCAATAAGTAAGAGTTTCTCTTTCTCCACATACTGACCACCAGTGTGTGTGTGTGTGTGTGTGTGTGTGTGTGTGTGTGTGCTATTCTGACTGGAGTGAGATGGAATCTCAAAGTAGTTTTGAGTAGCCTTGATGGCTAAGAACTTTTCCAAATATTTATTGACCTTTTGTTTCTTTTCTTGAGATCTGTCTATTCAACTCAGCATCCCATTTATTGCTTGGAAGATGTGGAGGTTTGTTGTTTAATTTTTGCAGTTCTTTGTATATGGTAGCTATTAACCCTCTGCCGGTTGTATAGCTAGTTAAAGTGTTCTGTCTCTTCACTTTGCTGGTAGTTTCTTTGGCTGTGTAGAAACTTCATTTCATTGATGCTATTATCAGTTCCTAGGGTGAGTTCCTCTGCTGCTGGAGTCCTTCTAAGGGTTTTTGCTCATGTCTGTGTTTGGAGTGTTTTCTCTCTAGCAGTTTTAGCACTTTATATTCAGGTCTTAGATTAGTTTTTAACTGACGTTTATGCAGTGTGGGAGACAGAGGCCTACTTTCACTATTCTGCATGTGGATAGCCAGTTTCCCGAGAACCTGTTTGAAGAGGCTGCCCTTTTTTTTTTTCCAGTGTGTGTTTTAATGCCTTTGTCAAATATTAGGTGACTATAGCTGTGTGGGTTTATTGTTGGGGCCTCTATTCTGTCCCATTGGTGTGCATATCTGTTCTCTCTGTGTTTGTCACTATGGCTTTGTAGTATAATTTGAGGTTAGAGGTCACGATAATTCTAGCATTATTCTTTCTGCCTAGGATCCTCTCAGCTACTTGGGGTAGAACAGTTTCAGAATTTTTTTTCTGGTTCTGTAAAGAATGTCACTGGGATTTTAATGGAAATCACATTGAAACTATAGACTATTTTTGGTAATGTAGCCATTTTCACAATATTTATTCTGCCCATAATTTCTAATTTCAGTGTCTTAAAGTTTTTATTGTGGAATTCTGTCATCTCATTGGCTAGGTTTAATATCCTTCTGTCTAGGTATTTTAAATTTTGGAGCTATTGTTGTGAATGGTGTGTTTTTCTAGTTTCTTTCTCAGAAAATTTTTTATTAGTATATAGAAAAACTACTGTTTTTTTGTATGTAGGTTTTGTGTTCTGAAACTTTGCTGTGAATATTTGTCAAACTTAAGGATTTTCTGTTGGAAACTCTACATAAGGTCTTTTAAGCATATTCATGCTATCTGCAGATAAGGATAATTTGATTTCTCTATTCTCTATTTATAGCTGTTTTTATTTTTTTCCTTTGCCTATTGGCTAGGACTTTAATAATATTATTATATTTATTATACTTTATATATATTATAATTATATATAAATTATATATTTTATTCAGTATAATAATTAATAATAATAATCAGTATAATAGTTATTATACTGAATAAGAGTGGAGAAAGTAGACATGCTTATCCTGTTCTAGGTTTTGAAGAAATGCTCTCAGTTTTTGCCTGTTTAGTTCATTGTTGACTACAGGTTCGCTACTCGTAATATTTGTTATGTTGAGGTATGCTCCTTCTGAATGACTTTGGGACTTTCATCATGAAGGCATGTTGAACTTTGTCAAATGCCTTTTCTGGACCTATAGAGATGATAGTATTATTTCTGTCTTTAAGTCTATTTGTGTGGTGTACTGTACGTATTGATTTGTGTGTGTTGACCCAAACTTGGATCTGTGATATGAAAACAGTCTGGTCATGGTATATGATCTTCTTAATGTGTTCTTGAATTCAGTTTGCAAATATTTTATTGGAAATGTGTGTGTGTGTGTGTGTGTGTGTGTGTGTGTGTGTGTGTTCACTGGGGACACTGGCCTATGGTTTCACTGTTTATTGTGTCCTTTTCTGGCTTTAGTGTCGGGACAATCCTGGGTTTGTACTGAATTTTGTACCTGCTGCTATTCTCTGTTAAGTGTTCCTTTCTGTTCTATGGACAGTTTGTGGGAGATTGGAGTTAGCGCTTCTTCAAGGGTCTGGGAGAATTGGATGGTGAACCCTTGAAGTTCGGGACTTTCTTTCCTGGGAGAGTTTTTAACTGCCCTTCAGTCTTTGCTCTCTTGAATGTGTACCCAAGTTCTGGGAAGTTTTGGCTATGTCTTCTCATGTCGTCTTTATGTGTATCTGCATGTGTTATCATGACCTGTTCTCTCTCCCTGAAATTCATTCTTCAGCTTGTTCTTGTCCACTCTGATTTTTTTTTTTGGTTTTTCGAGACAGGGTTTCTCTGTGTAGCTTTGCGCCTCTCCTGGAGCTCACTTGGTAGCCCAGGCTGGCCTCGAACTCACAGAGATCCGCCTGGCTCTGCCTCCCGAGTGCTGGGATTAAAGGCGTGCGCCACCAACGCCCGGCTCTGATTTTTAAAGTAAGTGTGTGTGTGTGTGTGTGTGTGTGTGTGTGTGTGTGTGTGTGTGTGTGAATGCAGCCACATGTGTGCCACAGTGCAAGTGTGGAGGTCAGAGAACAACCTCTTGGAAGTTGGTTCTCTCCTGTCACCTTGTGGGTGGGTTCCAGGGATCAAACCTGGTTATTAGACCCTCACACAAGCACCTCTGTCCACTGAGCCATCTCACCACCCCATCCACTGTCTTTTTAATTTGATTTATTGATTCTTTCATTTCTAAACTTTTCTGTTTGGTTCTTTTTCAGTCTTGCAATTTCCTTGTTGGATTTTTTTTTTTCCTCCATGGTTTTGAGTTTCTCCTCCAAGTTACTGATCGTTTTGTTTCAGTCCTGAATTGATTTCTTCACTGCTTTGGGCAGTGGGAGCCGGGGAGAGCTTTATGTAGTTATTTATCTGTTATGAGGTTGGACTCTGTGATCTTCTAGCATTTCAGCTATTTCATTTTCTTTAGACAGAGGCATTGTGAGCTAGTGATGGTGCTGTAATGGGTGTAGTCTCATAGTTTTGGTGATTCTTGGTTGTGTTTTATGCATCTGCCAGGATAGACATGACCTTCAGTTTTTACTTTCCCCTGCTCCTCTTGTTCCTTGTTTTATTTTATGCGAGTCTTCCTGGGAGCTGGCTACATCTGCTGTTAGTAAGAGGGTAGGCAACATCGGTAATGTACATGAGTTAACAGCTGTCCTGGTGTTGGCTTGCAGAAGACATTTGTGCACTTGGGGGGTGTTCCTGATAAGTTTTGGAAACCACATTCCTAGGCACTGGCTGGGGAAAGTGTGTTTTATCATTTCTTTTAGGGCTAAGGGGATCAAGATGTAACTGGTGAAATGGGGAGACATGGAGAAAGGAGGGAAAAGGTAGTGAGGTAGGAATGAGAAGGAGAGCCTCAGGCTTGAGTTGTGAGGAGCAAAGAAACTCCTGCAGAAAAAGGACTGTGAGTGTATCAGTCTCCACGAGGCGGGAGGGGCTGCTAGTCTCAACAAGTCAAGCCAGTATGTCCTTCCAAGTGAGGAAGATCTCGGCCACTAAAATCCACCCTCTGCCGGCATCCCCTGCTCTGAGGTCTGCTGCTTGCAAGCTCCAGTCTAGCCTCTGGTGTTTTAAGGCCCCGGGCTTTGGGTGACAGGTTCCAGAGGGTGTGAGACCTGCACACATGAGCTTACCTTTGTGTGCCATCAAGGTCCCACAGCACACTCTCAAAGTCCAGTGCAGCTCACAGGCAGTGGCGGGGGAGGGGCAGTTGTCTTTTCCGGTGGGTATCTCCTGGTCTCAGCCTCTGGTCTCTGAGTTGCACCAGCCACAATCTGTGCACGCTTTATCCAACCTCTGGTTGTGTTTCCAGAGCCTGGGCCCCCTCTCTCTAGCTCTTGAGGTTCCCACCTACCCTCAATTTGCAGCTGGCCAGCAGGAGTGGAGTTATGGCTGACGTGGCTCCTTCTTTGTGAAGAAACTCCTAGTCAGCTTATTTCTGTTTTCTTTAGCTCCTTTTCATATGTGAATAGATCTATTGTGGTTTTATCTAGTTTTCATCTATGCACACACATGCTGCTTCTAATCTACCACCTTACCCAGAAGTTCTAGAATTTCTTTTTTAAACATTTAACACCTGGCTCCATGAGCCAGTATGAGCTGGTCTCAGCTCGCCACTGACTCTGGCCCTGTGGATTAGTTATGGGAGAAGCATGGCTGACCAGGGCAGCAGGCAGCAGGTAGCGGACCACAGAGGAAAGTGGGGCTGATGGCAAGCTATGACTCATCAGAGGGACGTGGAGGGGAGCGCAGATGCCGTCTCAGATAGGTTGAAAATAGAACCAGACCCCCCAAAAAATCTGTGAGTGAAGGCAAGTGGGTAAAAGTGGACACTCAGGAGGATTGGGGAATCCGGTCTAGATTTCAAGTTAACTGGACGCCTCAGACCCCATCTTCCCCATAGTTCTTAGGCGCACCCTAAGACTAGGGGCATATCTCCACCTAGTGGTCATCTCAAGAACTGCAGTAATGTCTCTCACTTCCGGGTACCGGTATGTCAGGATGGGGGAGGAGGGGGAGGGAGGGAGAAGAGGTTTATTTCATTGGGAATTTAAAAGTGTATTGGGAGGAGGGATGTAGAAGAATACATTTCTGAGCTAGTAGCAGATAAATTGCCCACATCCTCGTACATCTTCAAGCAACTGGGCTGTTCCTCACTTGAAACTTAAAGAGATAAAGATAGAAAAGAAAAATAAAGGGGAATGAGCCCCAGAGTCTGGTGTCAGTCCCCAAAACTGCCTTTAGGGGACTCTTCAGGATCAGGGAGGCTACTACTTCCTAGCAAGGTGACAGAGGAAGAAGGCTCATCTGGCCTCTTGTCCTGTGCCTGCCCCCTCGTCCCAGCCCAGTTCCTAGGCTTGAGGACTCACTAGGCAGGGTTCAGGGATCCAGACAGGGAGACACACAGGACCAAAAAGTCAGGCGGCAGACTGAATCTCAGGTCTCCACCATCCAGGCTGGTTTCTGGAACTGGATATCATAAGCTGTCTGCCCTTCCTTTTCAGAGAAGAGCCCCTCATGAGTCAACTTGGACAATTCAGAAGTAGCAGCGTTGGTCCTACAGCGGGTCCGGGCTGGGGTGGGTGAGGGATTTGAGGGAGGGGGAAGGTCCGGGAAGCCACATTTGCTGGAGCTCCCAAGAGGTTCATAAACACGGGGAAATATAAGAGATGAAGGCGGGTCGCACCTGACAGCCTTAGGATACAGACTGTGGACAAACCCACGAAGGCCCCAAAGATTTGGGGTTAATCGTCAAAGATGCATTTTGAAAGTTCAGTCTGGCTCAATAGGCCATGTATCCCAGGGCCAGTCTGGAGTCAGGCACGGAGGTAGGAAGACTAAATCAGCCAAGAGAAGCCGGAAGCCCAGGTAGGCATGGAAACTTCTGGAAGGAGTACAGTTTATGAGTCTGAGTAGCCTGCATCCTCAGAGGGCACCGCCATGTGGGAATTCAGAGACTGGTACCAGGTTTCCACTAGGGAAGGAGTTGCAGGTACTGCTGCAGTTTTAAGTGTGACCACTAGGGGAGGCATTCCATGGGATTTCAGTCCTCAGCATAATGATCCAGAGGAGCCAAGCCTGAATCCTAGAGTTGGGGCACTTCTTAGAAGCTGTGTTTACTGGGCCATTGCTTTGCCACACTGGACTTCCGTATTCCCATAAAACGGAAATCGCACACTCTGGTTTAGGATGAGGAAAGTATTCAGTAGCACAGGTTAAATGTCCAGATCAAGATCTGGCACACGTTGCATGCTGTGTGGCTGCTTGTGATGTGGGAGTTGAGTACATTCCTCTGTGCAGGGGATGGCAGGAAGGTGACAGAGAAGGAGCTGGGGGGGGGGGGGGCAGGCTCTATCCTGCACCCAAAGATCATGACCCACAAGTCTCACCCAGACTGTCACAGAGACGAAGCCAAACTAAGACACTGGACCAAAAAAAGCTCATTTGTTCAAAATTATTTATTATAATTTATTATTTATATAATAATTTATTATTTATTTCCACAAGTGTTTAAAAGCCTGTTTAAAACACAAGGAACAAAGGAACATGTCCCCTTCTTCCTTGGAGTCATTTTTTTTTCTTTCAAAACATGGAGAAACCACTCCTCAGCTAAAATAGATATACTTCACATTGCAGAAGGTAATAAATAAATAAATACATAAATACATAAATAAATAGCCTCGATGGAATAAAATGAGAACATAATTCAGAGAGCAGATAAATTGATCATACATCTGATGCTACAGGGCAAAATGAAATCTCCCTCCTGGCATGGACCAAGGGGGACATTCAGATACCCGTCGCTCTGTTGTTTTATCATTCCTTGGACTCGGGGCAAAAAGCGGAGTCAGATGTTGGATGAGGTGACCCAGGGGTTGGTGTCAGCGGCTGAAAATTAAGATGGCTCACATAGTACTTTAGTTTCTCCTGGAAGTCTTTCGAATTCTTTCCAGGGAAGATGCCTGTCATCTGTGAAGGAGAAAATGGCATTAGAGGTGAGCAGGCTGCTGAGGGCCACAGCAAGCTATAAATCTGGTCGTGGATAAAGACACTACCTACAGGGCATGCGGAGGGAAGAGCAGCTTACCTTGGAGGCATTCACAGCCACCGGCAGGCAACGCTCAAGGTTCTGTGGAGAGACACCAAGACACAGTCAGATCCCTCAGAAAAGGAGCAGGCCCTGCTTCCCTCCTCACCAAATGCCGGGAAGAATGAAGGCAGGGATCCCCTAAGCCCTTGGCAGTTTCACACACCTCAAGGTTGGTCTTGATAGCCTCTATCTTCAATTGCTTTCTCATTTTCAGGAATTCGCACAGGTTTGCTCTCTGTAAGGTCTCATTCTGAAAGGGCAAAGAATCCTCCATGTAAGAGCTGAGGGGGCAGGCTGGGGAGGTAAAAGCTGGGGAGTGTGAGAGCTAAGGAGTGTGAGAGCTAGGGAGCTGAGCCTGCTGTTAGAGGTTTCTTTGAACAGCCTCATTCCTGGTCCCTTCTTGGGACCTAAGAGCATGTGCATGTCCCAGACAAGGACCCACCCCTCCCAAGCACCAAGTCCTAACCCCTGGCTGTCTGTGGGCTGTGCGAAGGGCCTGGGCAGATTTGTCTGTACTTGAGGAAAACACACCTCCCCAAACAAGCTCTGGAGAAGGCAGAGAATTGGGGAAATACTCATGCCGAAGATGCCAGATACCAAGGTTAACGATTCAACACAAACAAGAATTCCTAGACACCTAGAAGAAAACCCTTGTGGGCCCTAGCATGCCCCTAAGGAAGGGACATGTAGACATCCAAAGGCTTGGAAAGGACTTCGTGTTAGGTCCAAGCAAACAAAGACGAGCCAGAGCCATTGCATCTGGCTGGAACTAGGAAAGTAATGTCTGGGGCTGGTGGAAATGGAAAACATGAACAGCTTTAAGGACGACGAAGGACACAAGACACGGTCACAGAGGACAGCCCACTTGCCAGTCCATGGCTCCCCACTGAACATGCAGCCAGAGGCCTGTGACAGGGTTCACCCATAACTGTCATTTCATCGTATATCCTAAAATGTGACTTGCCTTTTTCCAGCCAAGGCTGTGGCATGTACTGAACCCCAGCTAAGGGTAAGGCCTGGAGAGTCATTTGATGGTTCTCTTGAAAGCCCCACTGAGACAGATACAAACATGGAACAAGGCAGGGTGGAGTGTGACATGGCTGAAGTCACCCAGGCAGGAGATGGATGCGACCCAAGTATGCCCCAAAGCTGGGCCCAGCTCTTACCCTGAGTAGATATCTGGCATCTTTGTCAGTGAGTGCGGATGCCTGTGGGGACACAGGGAGAAAGAATCATGGAGCTTGTGGACCTGAGGCACCCACTGGAGCCAGCCTACACCAGGCCAACCTCAGCCAGATACTCACGTTGAGCTTCATCATAATCTCCTCGGCAATTGAGGGGCAACTCAGCGTGCTGGCTGAGTCTGAGAGAGCTGAGCGCCTGACTGGAGTCTGGAGTCCCCACTGGAACAGCATCGGGACCAGGAGCAGCATGGAGAGGACGCTGGTGGTGGAGCTGGCAAGAACCATTGTGTCTCGTTCTGGTCCTTCGAGCAGATTCTGAAGAAGCCACAGGAGACTCCACCTTATATGTGCTTACAACTTGTAGGGGGGGGGGGGGGGGGGGGGGGGGGGGGGAGGTATCGGAAGGAGCTTTATCTGACATGGAACCTCCATAGCAAACCACAGACTTATTCATCACTTTCTAGTACTCGAGATCATCGACATGGGAAGCAAGACTGCTTATTCAAAGGCCATCTTCTTCCTTTGTCACAGAGATGGATGGAGTGGAAAACAGTGGTGGGAGTAGCCTGGCTCTGAGCCAGTTCAGGCTCTCTGTGCAGTGAGACCTCATCCCACCATCCCTTGTACACACCCGATCCTTACTGAACTCCACCCTGGTGGAGTGGCCACCAGAGTCACTGCAGAAGACTTGGGCTTGGTGGGCATTCTGACACACAGTCAAGCACTCTGGCAGGTGGTAGCGAGAGCTAGTTACGTCTTTAGGCAGCTTCTCCCTTGACCCTTATTCCTGGCAGATGGTAGATGGAGCTCAGCCTTCTCTTAAATTAATCTAATGTCGGGACAGTGCAGTGGGACAATGTGCTGAGGCCCATGTCTAGAGGAAAAAGCCCTTGATGGAGCTATGGCTACAAGTCCTTCTGATAGCACAGATAATTAGGCTTGGAGACTTAAGGACAAAGGTGGCCCTCAGGAACAGTGTCACTGGAAGTTGGAGGAAGCATGGTACTGGAAGGTTTAGCAGGTGGCGTCGACAAGTTTGAGCGAGGAGGGTACGTGGAGAGAGGAGAGAGGAGAGCAACTCCCTGAAGGAACGCTATGGTGAGGGATTTACATCCCAGTCCGCCCTGGAGCGTGAATGCAGAGGGGGCTGGCCTGCAGAGGTGGGAAGCGAACAGGGACAGTTATGGGGGAGTCCACCAAGGACCTGAGAAACCACATCCAGAGAGAAAGTGGGAAAGCCAGAAGGGTAGAGAGCCAGGGGACAGTCCCTGAAGGATGAGGTGGCTCCCTTGCCCATGAGGCATGTCAACAGGCCATGACACATGGGGAGCTGGAGTTTTGCTAAGAAGATGTATGTGATGGAGCTAGAAAAATGTTTCTTCAAGATAACTGGGCTGGGCTACGGGGAATCAGGTGGAGAAACCAGGCCTTGGGTTGGGATGTGGTATGATGTGATCAGCATGGGGAGATGAAGATGAAGACTAGCACGTTGTGCTGAGGCAGGGGAAATTGAGTGCTTCTGTCTTCAGAGCAGAAGCAACTATGGTGAAAGATAAGGGTGTAGCAGCAAGGGAAGTAAAGGCTTCGATTGAGGGGACGAGTGTCTATGGCCCGTGAACTCCCAGCCCAGCCGAGCAGAGCTTGTGCTAGGGGACCTGACTTCTGGATGCGGATAAGGGCATGCTCCATAACTAAGGGAAATCTCAGTAGGCAGCATGCGGGAGTCTTAGGACCAGTCTGAGTGCCCAGGAGGCATTGCCCAACCAAATGACTTGCAATTGCTGTGTGCAGGCGCCCTAGATAAAACAGACCCCAGCCTCGAGGAAAGGTGAACTAAAGCCCCATTCCTCTTTCCGGGGTCCTCAGGACTGCAATGTCAGCATGGCACTCTCGGCTTTCAGAACCAAAGGTTTTCATTCTGATGAGACCCTTGGTGACATTTGAGGAGCTCTGATTCAAACCTACCAGTGACTTTAACTCAGGCAAGGTCCCCAGTGCCCCAGGGCCGGGGTTTGTTCCCTGAGCTCCCTTCTATTGCTTGCTGTTACTTTTGGTATAAGCACTTTGGAGACTGGAGCATGCAGAGTGTGACTCCTCATGGAGGAAAACCTCTGTTTTTATCTAAATAAGATTTTTTGAGAGAATTCAAAACAAAAACAATGAACTTTTTTTTGTGGGGGGAGAGGGGATTTGGTTTTTCAAGACAGGGTTTCTCCGTTTAGTCCTGGCTGTCCTGGAACTCACTTTGTAGACCAGACTGGCCTTGAACTCATAGAGATCCGCCTGCCTCTGCCTCCCGGGTGCTGGGATTAAAGGCGTGTGCCACCATGTCCAGCTCCAAAACAAAGAGTTTTAAAGCTGTGGTGGCAAAGCATCCTTCCATATGTTCTTTGCCTCCTTAAAAGTCCTGGTTTTGTGTTGTAGCGATGAAGACCCGCCAGCAGCACTCTTGGGCATGTAGAGACAGTGGGGGCGGTAGAGTATGAGCAAGGTTTATGAAAATGTCATAATGAGACCTTCCCTTTTGTACAACGCATCCGCACTGGTGTTTAGAAAAAAATGGCAGGGACCAGGAAGATGCCTAGCGCGTAAGAGCACTTGAATCTCCAACGCCCACATAAAAAGCCAGGCACAGCCACGTGTGCCACCAGGGAGAGCCACATGTGTCTGTAATCCAAGCACGGCAAACCACAGACAGGATTACAGGGCTTGGTGGCTGCCAGCCCAGCTCCAGGTATAGTGGGAGATACTCTCTTAAGGTGGAGAGGATAGAGCAGGGCACCAGAGGTCCTCCTCTGGCCTCACGTGTGTGTACTGGCACATGTACCCTCTACACACACGTACACAGTTGCACAGGCACACGTATGCATACACACAGGTGCACACACGTGCATGTACATACACATATGCATACACCACTTAGGTTCACATACAATACACGTCATATATGTATACACATGCATGTATATATACATGTACACATCTAGCGCACACACACAAAGAAAGAAACCGGGGTTTTTTTTTTTTTTGGTTTTTGTTTTTAAAGAAAAAAGGGAAAGGAGGAAACACTGGCATTAGTAGGGTTTATTTCTTGTTGGAAATATGATACTAAGCTGGATATGGTAGCTGACTTGTAGTCCCAGCCGCTCAGAGGCAGAGGCAGGAGGATCGTCTGAGCACAGGAGTTAGAAGCCACTTGGGCAATGTGACAAGAAGCAGTCTCAAATACTAATAACAACACTTTCAATCAATAAAAGTAATTACAAAGTTTATTGAAAGGGAATGACTCTTCATGCTATAGCATTAAAACATGCTGGTTGCCAGCAAGATGAGGATACAGTCAAGTGTCCCAGGAAGCTTTGTCTAGTTTGAGATGGCTGAGACATTGGGAAGCAGTCAGAGAAGGGCTTGGGGGATCCCTCTGGACCTAAAGAGTGGAGAGGCTGGACTCGGTTCTGATGGGGATGGAGAGATCTAGATGGTGCTCAGGGCTGTCGCAGCTAAGTCTATCAAGCGGCACTTAGGAGGTGCCACGAGCGAAGTCCTTGCCATGGTGAAGTGACAGCAATAGGTCTATCAGGCGGGGCTATCATTAGCTCCATTTTACAGATGAGGACACTGAGGTTCAGAGAGTCTGGGCTCAAGATGCTGAGGTGACATCACCAGGACTGAATGTGAATAGGTCAGTCTGGCCCCAGAGGCCAAGTGTCCCCTCTACAGCACAGAAAGGGACAGATTTAGGAGATGATGCGGCATGGCTGGAGGGGCAGGTAGGATGAGGAGGACATGTCTTATTTCGATGAGAAGGTCTTGAAGCTTCTGGAAACAGCCACACTGTGGTGTTGGGTGGAAGCCAGTGGCCTTGGGCTGAGGAGCAAGCAAGAAAACAAAAGACTCTTCAAATGTGTCCTTTTAAAAATTTGTCCTCACTTTTTATATTTACTCTGTGCGTGTGGTGTTTTGCCTGCACGTATGTATGTGTGCCATGTGCCTGCCCAGTACCTGCAGAAACCAGAAGAGGGTGTGGGTCCCCCTGGAACTGGAGTTACAGATAGTTGTGAGCCGCCATGTGGGTGTGGAAAACTGAACCCAGGTCCTCTACAAGAGTTTCTGAAGCATGAGGGCAGCTAGCAGAGTCATAGATTTAGAGAAGGACCTTTCCAGACAGGGACAAACCGGCTGGCAGTGTACAAGATATGCCTGTTCATATGGGACTTACACAGGAAGGGCCCCCTCACCAGAGGTCACAGCATCCCCTCGACAGAGACCTTAGGACAAGGCTGCCTGTGAGGGCCCCACCTGTCTGGTGCGGAAGGTGCAGTGTGTTGGAGTCCCAGGTTTAGTGTGAAGAGAGGAAAAATGGCTTCTGTGTCCTCTCTGAGACAGACCAGACCCTGAGGGAGATGGGGTCAGAGGCGGAGGGACAGTAGGGTTGAGTGGCCTGAGTTTGTTTTCTGGGGTGACCTTGAGGGGTTTTGACAGTCTAGTGTCAGAGAGTGAGTTAGTTGGGAAGACCCACACCTCTGGTGGTCAGAGGACTGGGACACCCGTGAGGCAGGGTGCTGGGCCCAAGAGAGTAGGCCACAGAAGCTTGAAGGGAGTAAAAGGCCTGCTCCAAGGAGGCAGATATGGACCCAGGAGAGGCCCTTTGTATGCAACTCGATGCCTGCTGCTGTCCAAGGAGCCAGGGACAATGAAAAATCCCATTCCTATACAGCCAATGTGATTGTCAGGGGGCCACCCAGCTGCCCCCACTGCAAGATGTCATCTTAGCCAGAAGCGGAAGCTGTGCCTCCCTAGGAGTCCTCTCTGAGGTCCTAATCTACAGAAACAGCTTTGGTAAAATCACAGAAACCCACTTCCTCCCGTCCCCGTGGGCCTTGCCGGTGTCTAACCCCTGGAAGACAGTGATTATTCCACCCCTGAAACTTGCGTCAGCCCAACCCGGGAAGCCTCTTCCACAGGCGGGCTGATGACTATCTCCGAGAGGCTGCAGCTTCTCGCGCCTTCTCGGCTAAGGCCTGCCTGACAGACTGCCTGGCTAGGCTAAGGCCAGCCATGTGGCACAGAGACCCTGGAGGTTTTGTGGTCTCTGGGCCTCATCTGAACAATCTACTCTGGCCTCACTGGATCCATTATGTGATATAGGGTCAGGGTAGTCACCCTAGGGGCCCGTCGTGACTAGAGAGTCACACCTGCTTCTTGTCATCACCCGCCCCCATAGCCCAGTGGAATTTTCTGAGGTATCCACCGCTGGCAGGGACTCACAGGCCTCAGTGGCTATGACAAGTTCCCCTGCTACTCTCTCCATGGCATCACATGACAGATATTGTCTGCCCATGACCTCAGTTGTGCTTCCGCTGGTGGCCCTGACCATGTGGCCTGGTTTTGTCTCTACAGTAGGCAGCTTGGGGCCCCTGGACGGCTCAGCGGCATCATCGGGTAGGTGTCCTGTGCCCACTTGAGTGAGAGGCTCAGGAAACGGCCCATTGGGTGGTCCAGACAGGAAGGCCTAGATTGCTGCCCCACAAGGCTCTGCAACCTTCCCCCAGAGACTTCACCCACCTTCCCTCAGCTTTCCATTCCATGCTATAGAGGCACAGGCTTCACAGGCCCCAGGCTAATCCTAGTACTTGACCACTGGTAGTGAAGACAGGTACATAATCTCTATTTGGAATGATGTGCTTGGACAACTT